>CAAKHD010000242.1:64955-88041 GCA_901007705.1 Fistularia tabacaria | reverse complement strand
TGTAAATAGTGGCCCCTTGTTTTTGGGTGCGGCCCCCCCCCCCCCCCATCTCCAGGAGCCAATCACAAATGAGCATGTGTTAATCCATACAAACACAGCCCGCTGCTGCAGAACCCGCCAGACCCAATGATGTGAAGATGCATTGCATGTGTGGAAGATGGCTCCGTTTGAACCGTTCCATCACACGTGTGTGTGTGTGTGTGTGTGTGTGTGTGTGTGTGTGTGTGTGTGTGTGTGTGTCCTCCATCCCACCAGCATGGACAAAAACGGCACCATGACGATTGACTGGAACGAGTGGCGAGATTACCACCTCCTGCATCCGGCAGACAACATCCCTGAAATCATTCTCTACTGGAAACACTCCACGGTACGCGAGCGCCCTCTCAATGCTCGAAAAAAATAAAGCCGGCTGGTCCGAAACCATTGTCTGAAAGTTGGAAAAAAAGTTGTTGTTTTTTAAACTGGATCAGATAGTGTCAGCTGTTTCCTAAGTAACTACTTCCTCATGCCTGAGCTACACCCTGGTCATATGAAGCGCCTGGGAACGGCCACTGGATTACCTTGTGCGAACTGACAGCTCTTTCAATCACATTAACCGCGTCCTCGGGAGCGTCTGTCGGTATTTTTAAAGATTCAAAAAGCCGATTTTTCAGAGCTGTCCACTTTGTTTACGCAGTTGTAATTACGCCAAGCTCCCAGCGGACGCCGCAGTGACTCCGCTGAGACGCTGCCGGTGGCAGGACAGATTACGACAATCTTATTTAGGTTTTCTTTAATCTGATAAGACAAACACAGTGCTTTTGGATTCAAATCTATCGCGTTCCTTGCAAAATTCAGTCCGCGCAGTAAACTAAGGCTCAAAGGGATGGCTCTGTGAATTTGATCCCGGCGATGTCATACAGTTGGGGATGGGGGTGGGGAGGGGGCTGAAAACAAATTTCGGTATTTTCTATTTATTTTTGATGGAAATGCCAGTGAGACGCAGAGCAAGTTCATGCGAGGTTCATCTTTTTCTGTGTTTGTTTTCAATGACGGCCAAAAAGAGCAGTGGGTCGCCCCGCTGATGACGGTAAATGTCGGCGCAGGTTTCCTCGGCAATGCTCCTCCAACTGTCGCGCAGTGATGTAACGCCCCCGCGCTGTGTCGTCCGAGAAGAAACACACCAGCCGTGTTGAGCGCGGATGTAGAACGGAAAGCGTGAAACGCAAGCAGGGCGCTGAATGCCATTTGAGTGCGTGTAAAAGAGGAAATTGAACTTTTATTCAAATCCAACGGGGCTTTTCTCTTGGAGTTCCTCTCTAGAACCCTAACGTCGGGTGTGAATGGCTCACTCAGCCATAAATCGCAGGAGGAACAAGTTGTGAATAACAATGTCAAACACCAGGAAAAGGCCTCTCAGGCCTCTCCCCAGATTAAACCTCTCTCCACCTTCTCTGTAGATGTTTGACGTCGGTGAAAGCCTCATTGTGCCCGATGAGTTCACGGCGGAGGAGAAGAAATCGGGCATGTGGTGGCGACACCTGGTGGCCGGGGGAGGAGCTGGCGCCGTGTCCCGGACCTGCACGGCGCCGCTCGACCGGCTCAAAGTCCTCATGCAGGTGACGGCGAATGAGCGGGTGGGGGCCCGACGGAGGACGGCGGAGAGGAGACGCTGACTCGTTGTTTGTAATCTCAGGTTCACGCGTCAAAAAGCAACTCCATGCACATCGCCGGAGGCTTCGCCCAAATGATCCGGGAGGGCGGCGTGAGGTCGCTGTGGCGAGGCAACGGCATCAACGTCATCAAGATCGCGCCCGAGTCCGCCATCAAGTTCATGTCGTACGAGCAGGTGGGATTTGCTCGGGCTCCGAGGATATACCGCTCTCCCGTCACACGGTTTTGTCTGAACGGACGCGATTCTTTCGACAGATAAAACGGATAATCGGCAGCGACCAGGAGACCCTGGGCATCACGGAGAGGCTGGTGGCGGGCTCTCTGGCCGGAGCCATGGCTCAGAGCAGCATCTATCCCATGGAAGTGAGTGCCGTTGTAACTCGAACGCAGCTCGTGTTACTGTAGCAACCTGAAACCCTCATCTGAAATGGGACATTGCCGCCAAGTGTGATTTTCCTTTCCTGTCCCTTTAGGTCCTGAAGACGCGGCTGGCGCTGAGAAAGACGGGCCAGTACTCAGGAATACTGGATTGTGCCAAACGTATCCTCCGGAAAGAGGGCATAACGGCTTTCTACAAGGGCTACGTCCCCAACATGCTGGGCATCATCCCCTATGCTGGGATAGACCTGGCTGTGTACGAGGTGTGACGACAACCCCCGTCCCGTTCCCCCTTCTTTCTCAATTCCCGTGTCCTGGATGGCTCTTCATGTCTCCCCCCCCCCCTCGCTCTCTCTCTCTCCGTCCAGACACTGAAGAATTCCTGGCTGCAGCGATTCGCCACCGACAGCGCCGACCCGGGGGTGTTTGTGCTCCTGGCGTGCGGCACCACCTCCAGCACATGCGGCCAGCTGGCCAGCTACCCCCTCGCCCTGGTCCGGACCCGAATGCAGGCGCAAGGTCAGTCACGGTCTTGGTATCAACACCGAGGCAGAAACTAACTGCATTACGTGTTTGATCCTGACGGGCGCCATCCCTGGATAATGGGGAGGCTAATCCCCCCCCCCCTTGGAGGCTACTTAAGTAGTTTATAAGCCCTCCAGTTTAATGAGATTCATACAGTGATAGCAGAGGCTTTGGACCCTGTAAAAAGGAATCCTGCATAGACACTGAACCCGATGTGTCCTGTCAGCGCCTTGCATGGCAGCTCCTCGGCCAGTTGGTTGTGAACAGGTGCACAACGCCATCCAGTGTAAAGCGCTTTCAAACGTCTGGATGTTTGCCGGTTACGATCAATAACTTATCAATGTCAACCTTAAAGCCGCTCTCGTCACCCCGTGTTTTCGCTGCAGCCACTCAGGTAGGAGGCCCTCAGATGAGCATGACGTCCCTGTTCAGACACATCGTCAGGACCGAGGGGCTCACAGGACTGTACCGAGGCCTGGCGCCCAACTTCATGAAGGTCATTCCGTCCGTCAGCATCAGCTACGTGGTCTACGAGCACCTCAAGATCACGCTGGGAGTCCAGTCCAAGTGAGGAGGGGTCTGGGAATTAAAGAGGCCAAAGGGTTTTTTTTTGTTGTTTTGTTTTTCTTTCAAGCTCATTGACAAGCAGCTGAACCGACACGACGTGGCGTCGGTTGTTTCGAGGCACAGCAGGAAAGAGGTTTTCTGCAATTTGCGTTTATTAGAAACAAACTCCAGCGGCTCTGCAATGTTCACTTTATCTCATTTGGAAAAGACCTCTGTTTACATTGAGTGAATTGGAGTGGCCCAGTGAATGAGATGTTGGACCGCGGCGGCAAGAGCGGTGACCTGCTGGTCGTTTTGGATCCCAAAAAGGCCACTCTAGGGAAGGGCTTGCGAAAGGGCCAGTCACCTCAGCTCATTCCTGCTCCAACAGGAATGCATCTTTTATTTTGAAGCATGATAACGGCAGGAACGCTGCAGACACCGTTGCTAGTATTTAGTTTTTTTTGTTGTTATTTTTTTGCAACAAGTTTGCACTGTAAGTTTTAACGGACACTCGGCCCAAGTGTCAGTGAACAGGGAAATGATTTGCTTGTGTTTACCAAGAAATTCTACTTTTCATTTGGCATCAAAACTAAGGGTTCCCGCCTTGCAGTCTGCGCCACGAGTCTTCCTTCTCCCGTGTTCTAGCAGAATTGCGCGTATATCATTGTTACTTTCCCGACTTTGTCGTACAGAGCGAGGCTAAACACCACTCTAACCAGTTTCTTAACTATCAGCTGCATATCCGGTCCATTTTGATCCATACCCTTTTGATACCATGGTGTGACAATCAATAAAATAGGTATTATTCATTTTGTTTCCTGATTCTACATCACTTGATCACTGATTAGAGCCTTTTGTGGACGACATGTTAATGCTTTATTTGATTCAGGCACTAAGGGACACTATCTTTACCTTGTACGAAAGCTGCGTCGAGTATGGATTTATGTAACCTGCACTTTGAAATACTGACAAAGCAGAACCACAAATGAAGCAGCAAGTGATTCACACGTCATCCAGAGAAAGTTTAGGGTCTCAAGTCAAGCTACTGCTTGTTTTTAGGACTGTGGCAGGTTGTTTTTTTTTCTGCTTCCAGAGAACAGATACATTTGTATGTCAAATGATCCGCATTTTATCTGGTTCTACTTCATTAAGTGTGAAGGATGGCTCAGGCCACTGCCTCTGCGCGCCTCTGCCACGGACCAGGGCTGCTTATAAAAATCGCATTAACAAGTCAACCTGAACTCACATAAACCCGGCTTCCTCCTCAGATCCCCTGCTCTACATTTAATTTTATTTTTACCTCACATAATTCCCACACACTTAGACATTAATGGTTCTTTTTGAACATATCCCATTACTACTGACGAGATAATGTATTGTTTGTGTGCGCTGATACGTGTCCCACGCGTAACCATGGCCCTCACTCTGCCTTAACTAGCTTATGTGGATGTGTTCCTCACGTCTATACCGCCTTCCCTGGAGCCATTTTTCGCCAAAGATGACAACTGAGCGGCCGCCTCATGATTAACAAAACCGATACTCTTGGACACAACCTTGGCACTTGCAAACCCAAAATAGTGAGAATTGTAGATAAACTGGTAAAATATTGGTGCCTCAGAGAGGAGACGCTGCTGTCAAATGGCAGGAACCCCCCCATCCCATAATCCTCCCCTTCTAGTGCCTTGCAATGCACCTGAACACAACAAGAGCTGGAGTCTGTGGGATGATGCACTTTAACATACTTGCTTTAACGCCTGATGTTTTTTTTTTTCCTAAACATTATATATTCAAGTATTTATTTTAACAAAATGCTAAGTGGCTCCATTTTGGTCAAATGGTCGCACTGAATATTTTCCCATTTTCCATGTCAAATTATGTTTTTGAGCATTCCTTCAGGCGCAGGTGGTCTTTGGGATTGGGGGGCTTATTTGAGTAAACCATGTCTGGTACTGCCATTTAAAGCGACGTCAAAATAATACCTTTCCCAAAAAAGACACTGTCTTTATCTGTTGGCCTGGATGCATTGCAGTGAGGGCATTAGGAAATAAAATTCATTTTAGTGCACCTTATATTTGATACTTTTTGTGCCTCATGTCGGTAGAATAAGTGAATGAACACCAATCAGTGTGAAAATAACGAGGAAGGGTTTCGATTTATGTGTATTGTTGTAATTTCCCCTGCAGATCTGAAAAATTGAGAGGTGGAAAAGTTAAGCCTTTTAATTTTTTTTTTTGTTGCAGAAACTAACCTCATGTTCAAAGACAACACCAGGCTTTTATGTAATTTAGGTGTAGTAGTTAAAAATGCCGAAGAAAAAAACAGTAAGGGCTAGAGGAGGAGGAGGAGGGGCAAATAAAACAGCTACTTGAAAATGAGTGCTGGGGTTTGCTTCGTTACACTCAGTTTTGTTGGCTGTTTTCAAATAATTATCTCATGGCACAGCAGCCGTAGGTCATCTTGGCAGAAAAAAAAAAAGGTTTAAATCCTCATATGTCGCCTTCAGCATCTCTGTCATGAAAAAGAAAAGAAAAGGTCCACAGCTTGAATTGCTGTTCCGACATGAAGGATGCCGTTGAACGAACGTGCCGCACAATCTGTACAGAATGCCACAGCATTACCCCTCGGCTGCCTTTCATGTACTCGCACTGCAAAATCCAAAGGTTGGCCAAGTATATTAGCCTTCTTTCTAGTCAACAAAATCTCAGTATACTCAATACCAGATGCTCTTAACAAGAACAATCTCACTACCATAGTTAGCTTACTGAATTGACAGATAGCTGATAGCCAAAAAAAGAACCTGTTGATTGTTTCTTAAACAGGAAATGGTAAAAAATATTCTTGGCTTTGGTTTTGCAGCGTGACCCTGTTTTCATTGAAACCCCATGTCTTTGGGTTTATCAGCTCCTTAGCGCTGAATTTCATGCAGAGGACCAGTGACACTGAAAAATCAACATAACAACCTTTTTTTTCTATTAGTGCTCCAATGTCTTAATATCTGCCATTTCTGGACGTTGGACTGACCAACAAGCACGTGCATAGAAATGTGCAACAGTGTACGTTAAGAAACGGCAGCATAGTTTACTAAAATTAATATATATATATATATATATATATATATATATATATATATATATATATATATATATATATATATATATTTATATTTGCAACTTATTTTACTCTGCTAGCTGTGAGAAGAGATGTAAGAATTAGTATGTGAGCAATTGTAAAGTAGTTGGATGTTGTAGAAGAAATATAATTGCTTGTATGAAATGAAATAGTAAATAAATTATTTCAGCAATAATGTCTTTTCTGTCGGCATTTGATACCCTTGGTTTCACTGTCCTTGTTGGATCTTGACATTTGGTGTGTTTTTTTATTATTTAATTACCTTCAAAATAGATGAGAATAGGTTTGGGGATTTTTAAATCATTTTCTCAGATTTTTTTTTCTCCCCATCTTTCACTTTGGGAAAAATCATATTTATCATCAGCAGGAAGACCTAAGTGCAGAAAAAGTGGATCCAATAATCGCGCCTGAATGAGGATGATCATTTTCCAGAAAATAAAACCCTCTTAATTCAATTCTGCGGTTTGGGAATGGCCACAACATTCAAGGCCTTGCTTTTGCCATCCTTCTCTCTGGGACGTTTCCCCCCACACAAATAGATCTGCATTTTTATATTAACTTTCCCTTTTTTAAATTTGTGCTTTAATCTGGGAGGAAAAACCTGTGTAAGTGGTTACGACTTCATGGGTTCACGCCAAGACCACCTGTAATTCGCACCTACAACCACACGAGGGCAAACTGATGAGAGAAAGGAGCATAGACTGCCCAGCTGATACCAGGAATGCATTGAAGATTATGATTTATTTTGTACATTAAAACTATCCCCTTGTAACACTTCTGCACACACTTATGATGAGCGTCATTCTAGGCTTGCTACTAGATTTCAAGCACATTTCATTTTCAAGTCCAAAAACTCCCCTCAAAAGGTGCTTTTGGACAATTTAAGATAAGATAATAATTACTTTAAAAAGTAATACTTCTATAATACTTAATACTTTAACCACCTCTAAGACTGATATTTGGATGAAAAATATAGTTTTCCTTACTTAAGGTCAACAGGCAAACTGTTTTTACCATGAGTATTCCGGGGGGGGATGAGGGTGTCTTTACAGGGGTGACTTGGGTATCACAGGTACTGTAAGTCCCACTATGAAGTTAAGAAGCAAAACAAAACTATTAGTTTTAATGATTTCATAATATAAAACATGAAGTTGCAAAGGGGACAGACCAAGGAATGTGAATTCCTACCTGTGTAGATACATAAGGTAAAATGTGGACAACCACATTCACAACCCCAAAAATATCTAAACAAGATCATAAGCCCTTCAAAGGGGTTTGAGACAGTAAGAACATGAGGAGAAAAAGAATCATATTTATATATATTTCTCAATTTTTCTGGTGCTGGTACTTGCTCTTTCTTGCAAGATGCTGCCAGGATGTGAAAATAGCATTGTTGTTGATGTCATCCATGATGTTGGAGGGCAATTTTATTTGTTTACTTTTATTTTAGTTATTTAAGAATTTCCACTTGAAAAAAAAATGCTTTTGTCATTTGCTTTAATGTATTGATTAAATGTGATTATGTTAAAACTGAAAAATGAGAATGTTGAGGTTTCCAAAAAAACAGGCAACAGTAGGGACATGTATAATGATCATAATTCAAACTAAAACATTAGCAAAAACGCTTTTTCATTTTCAAAAAATGTGGCTGCAAATTTTGCCATTCTGTGACTTAATCCAAATAAAAAGCAAAGGAGGCTCAAGATTTAATTTTCAAAGACATACACCAGCAAATTGCTATAAAATTGCAATTTGACATGTCAAATTTTGAAAATGAGTTAGATGAAATGCTTTTTCATTTTCAGAATGTGGCTTCATATTTTGACTCGTAAATGAAATGATTAGAAGAAGTCCAACCTGCATTTTCATTTTCTTCGTTCTGCTGGTGTTATATTTATTGCATAAATGCAGAGTGCATCGCACAAATGTACAGTTTTTCTTCTGCCCTGTCTGAACTAGAGAAACTGTATTTGTCCCTGTGGGGCGATTGGGGTAGCATAGCAACCTAGAGCAGGTGCAACATCTATAAAAATATAAAATCAATCAACATATAGGGTAATAAAGGGTCAAATAAAATAAATTTGTAAAGATGTACAATTATTTATGGATGTACAGCCATTTGTACAGATGCACAGCCATTTACATAGATGTACAGTTTATTTACCAACGGCGGAGGTTATTTTTTTACTTCACGTTACTTTTCACTTTATTTTCACATTTCCTTCTTTTTTATCTTATTTTTATTTCATCTTTTATTTTATTTTTTTATTCTACCATGTGCCCCCCATTTGCCCCTCGGGGATAAATAAAGTTTCTCTGATTCTGATTATTAATGCTGGGCTTACACCTTTTTTTTTTTGAAAAGACTCTTGTAAAACTATCATCTCACACCAGCTCACATCTAAAGGCTAGCTTTAAGAGTTTTAAGTATCAGTCTACAGTGAGACTTGACAAAGACTGTAAACTTTACATCTAAAGATAAGATAAGATAATACTTTATTGATCTCCATAGGGCAAATACGGGTGTTGCAGCATGCAGCATTAGAGGAAAAAAAACAGGAAAGATATATACACACATATATCAGTGCAAACACATAATGCACATAAGTCACCAAACATTCCCTCACACTTGTATACATACATTTTTTAACACACATACATATACCTACATAAATATATATATATACACATATACACAATATACACAATATGCTAGCTTAACTAGCACACTTACCGGTTGTTTGCAAAGCCTCTGCTATTTCTGCGTTTCCGCAAAGAAATAACAATTTTCGCCGCCTGGACCGCTCTGTTAGCAGATTTCCTGCTTCCGGCTTTGTTGGAGCGATTCGGACTTTACGGTAACGTAAGAAAAAATACTTTTAATAATATTAAACACGTCTGATATTGAAAGGGACGAACTGTGTGTCAATGTTATTTTATGTTTAGCCAAGTTCTTAATACACAAAAACAGAACTCAAATGTGTTCCCCCAAATTCGTTTTCCTTAGAAGTGATTTTGATTTTTATGAAAATATCATTAAACTTATGAAAAGACTTAAAAGCCAAAAAAATATTGTTTTTTGAAAGATATTCCTTTTTTAATATTTATTTTTGTAACTAAATACACTTGGTACTCTCCTTGATTCTTTCCCCTTCTACGCTCCCTAGTGTAATTCGGACACACTGACGCATGCTTGGAATGAGCTGCGTCTGTTTATTCATGTTCGATAAGTTCAACAAAGGCGGAAAAGAAAGAAAAAAGGGGGGGTTCCACGTTTGATATTGTCGTTCGCCCTCAAGACTGGGCAAAGACTGAGATGCGACTGCGCTAAGACTGTCAAAGCGGCACATTAAACCGCGGAGCCGGCGGTCCTCCGTACCGTAAAGACGACAGTACTTGCGCGCAGATTCGGGGCCCCGGCCGGTGAGTCATGTGACGCGGGGCCGCCCGCAGCTCCGAGGCAGGATATCCTGTTCCGCGTCCTCCATCCTCCGTTAGCCCGGAGTCACGAGTGGCTCATGAGACGCTCGTTTCCCCCCGGCCGGCCGCACACCTCCGGGACGGAGACGCGATGTGTTCCCTGGAGCGAGTCCAGCGCGGGCTGGCGAGCGCCGGCCAGGAGCACGTCCTGCGCTACTGGCCGGAGCTGGGAGAGGCGGAGAGGGACGCTTTCCTCCGGGAGCTGACTCAGCTGGACCTCCGGGGGCTGAGGGCCCACTGCGAGGGGGCCGCGAAGGCGGCGGTGACCCCGGCGGACGGGCTGGACCGGCTCATGCGGCCCGTTCCCCCGGAGCTCATCGGCAGCGCGACCGAGAGCGACGTCGAGTCCCTGGCGGAGTGGGGAGATGAAGGTGGGCTGTGTAATTCGTGTGCGCTTTGCCGGGGGGGATTACGGTAACCCTCAAACTTCTAACTTTAGTAAACAACACAAGCATCGAGACTCTGGCTTCACCCTCTCCGCACAATCTCTATTATAGCCTCTATTTCGATTTAAAATCAATCTCATTTCTAGCACGCATGTTCAATCCTTCGACTCGACCGGTCGCAGAATAACCGTGGAGATGTTGAGGTGAACCTGGTCCTCCAGCGTCTAATGGAAAAATACAGCCTTGCACAGATTTGTTAAAATTAAACATTTACTGCAGAAAAAAGTCATCTTTCGGGTTCAACTGTGGACATGCGTTGTCAGCTCTTCGGGGTTGTTTTTTAATGGAGTTATTTATCTTTCTCAAATGTACGGCAGTCTGAAATCCTTCAATTTCATTTTCAAATGTGGTATTAAACTCTTTTCAAATGATTATGCATATTTTATAGTCTGCATGAAAATCGTAAAAGGAAATATGAAAAACCAGAAGATGTCGTCTCTGGTAGTCCATCCTTGAAACACTACGGGTGTTAATAATTATAATGGTAAAATATTACAATAATAGTAAAAAATAATAATAATAATAATAATAGTACAATAATAACGACAATATACAGGAAACGAGTTGTATGCCTTACAATCAGGTTGGTTGTTAATAGCATTCTGGTCAGTTCATTTCTCATGCTGTTTTCCATGGAGGTCAAGGAGAATGGTTGGCAAATCAAAATTGTAGGAATATTTGAGAAGATCTTTGACCTTGAACAAAGCACCAAGAGATGACTGTCTCCTTGTTTGTTTTCCAGGAGAGATTAAATATATTCAATGCGGCATCCGAGCAGGGTGAGAATGAACTTTCGTTATTGTTATTGTTTTTTTGTCAGGGTTATTGCAGATCTCACAGAGCCACGTCGGAGTCCTGCTGCTGGCCGGTGGTCAGGGGACCCGCCTCGGTGTTCAGTACCCCAAAGGGATGTACAACATCGGACTCCCTAGTGGGAAGACCTTGTATCAGCTCCAAGCGGAGAGAATTCACAAAGTCCAGCAGCTGGCAGAGATGAAGCACGGGTCCCAATGTCACGTTCCATGGTGAGACTGGACCCGGAACCTCTAAACACCTGGGCTGGATAAAGATAAACTTCTAATAATGATAATATTAATACATTTTATTTAAGGCGCCTTATTCAACACTCGAGGACAGCGTACAGACATGCACATATACACAAAATACAGATTTAGAAGAAACAATGAAAATAAAAACAATAAAGGTAAAAAAGTGGTTAAAAGAAATGTACATATTTTTTAAAAGCACCTGCAACTTGTAAGCATTTTAAGTAGAAAAAAAGCATGCATGGGACACCTTTATATTTCTTTATTTATCGAATAGGTTAAGAACATTTTGAATCACTTTGACTTATTCAAGAACATGGTGAACTTGATAAGTCACGTCAACAAAAGGTCATAATATTAGGTGTCACGAGGTTTCTATAAGGGATGGATTTCTCACCAGAACTTAAGCTCCCATTTAAAAGGAGTTCTTTTGTGTGTGTGTGTGTGTGTGTGTGTGCGTGCGTGCGTGCGTGCGTGCGTGCGTGCGTGCGTGCGTGTGTGTGTGTGTGTGTGCGCGCGCTTCTGAACCATGCCAGGTACATCATGACCAGTGAGTTCACTCTTGCTCCCACTGAGAAGTTCTTCAAGGAGAACAGCTACTTTGGTCTGGAGCCATCAAACGTGGTGATGTTCGAGCAGCGGATGATCCCGGCAGTTACCTTCGACGGAAAGCTAATCCTGCAAGGGAAAGGGAAGCTGGCCATGGCGCCAGGTGAGTTTATATCACCAGTCAGGCAAGGAGGATTGTTCGAGGTCGTCGCATCAAAAACTACCGCACTTTCTTTCAGATGGTAATGGTGGTCTGTACCAGGCACTGGTGGACAACAAGGTGCTGGATGACATGAAGAGGAGGGGAGTGGAGTACCTGCATGTTTACTGCGTTGACAACATCCTGGTCAAGATGGCCGACCCCGTTTTTGTTGGGTTTTGTGTCAGCAAAGGAGCTGACTGCGGTGCCAAGGTAGATCCATAACAGCTCCGCCAATGAAGATTAACTCTGTGTGTCATCTTCTTTTCTCTGTGATTTAGTCGGGATATGAAGGTTAGTAAAATTCCTCATTTTTTGGGGCAAAGCATAGAACAATTAGGAACAGCTGTCAAGCTTGCGTATTTGCATATTTTATTTTTGGTTCAATCTGCCTTCAAATGAAAGTATTAACACTCTTAAGTGTTTCACTAAGGGTCTTACACATTATCACATTATCAATAATTGAATCTTGAGAAAATAAGACCACTTTGCATGGCACCATTTACATCTTAAATTAATTTCCTTTAACAACAGACATTTCCTATGATTTTCATGAATATGATACATGTGGTTTTCCTTGAAATAATTTTTTAACCTCTATAGGCTCCTTCACTTCTCCATCTTGACACGTCTCATCCTGTGCCAGGTGGTGCAGAAGGCCGACCCTTCCGAGCCAGTGGGCGTGGTGTGCAGGGTGCGAGGGGTGACCCAGGTGGTGGAGTACAGCGAGATCCAAGCCGAGACAGCCGCCCTTCGGGGACCTGAAGGGGAGCTGGTGTACAGCGCCGGAAACATCTGCAATCACTTCTTCACCAGGGCCTTCCTGCAGGATGTCGCAGAGTAAGACATGCAGAATACATTGCCAAAAAAAGCCACAAACACCTGTTCTGGGAAGAACACCGATCCTAAGTAAACTGTTCAAGTGCAAAACAAAGAAGTGTTTGATACTTTTCTGCCACCTGTGTAACACATCCTGAAAGTACCGTTTTCACACATTTCACTATTGCAGGAACTTTAAAGACCAGCTAAAACAACATGTTGCAATCAAGAAAGTGCCCTTTGTGGATGAATGTGGCAATGAGGTCAAACCCTCCAAGCCCAATGGCATCAAGATGGAAAAATTTGTTTTCGATGTCTTTCCATTCTCGAGGTATTGGTTTTCCTATTTTATTTGTCTTTTTAAAAATAAATTATGTTTCAATGTACACCAAAAGCGTGCTAGAAAACATTGCCGCCGAACAAAAGATTATTTGTTTTTTCTTTGAAGGAACTTTGTCATGTTCAAAGTTGTCAGGGAGGATGAGTTTTCCCCCCTGAAAAACGCTGACGGTGCAGCAATAGACACCCCGACCACAGCCAGGAATTCTTTGCTGGCTCAACACTGCCGCTGGGCCACAGCAGCCGGAGCCTCGCTGCTGGATAAACAAGGGAATGTATTTCCTCCTTCAGCCAGGTCAGAGGGAAATATGTGCCATATTTATCAGAGGAGCTAGTCGAGGGTCAGAGCATTAAAATGTAAACACACAGACTGGAAGACATTGTCTGTCACATCAAATTTTTACTTTAAATCAGTGTTTATCTCATTATAGTGATATCTAAACTGGTAAATTCTAGTCATTAGGGGAAGGGATTGCATTTCTAGGAGTCATCTCAAGCACTGCTTTTTCACTACAAAATTCCCCAAAACAGAAGACGATATCAGCCAGGAGTTTTGGATGCTGAATGCTGATCAAAAAATTTATCTGAAAAAGTTTCTGCGTGTTTCTTCCCTAGCTCATCTGAAGGAGAAGGTCCTCCGCCACAATGTGAGATCTCACCCCTTGTATCTTACGCCGGAGAGGTGAGGACCTTAACATGCACATGCAGCAGTTGCATTGCATTGTTGAAAAAGTAAAACATGTTGAGAAGTTAAAAGGGTGTTCCTTTTAAATGGAAGTGTTTCTCTGCTATTGAAGAGTTAAGTTACTTGCAATCAGACAGTGAACAGTTTTTGTTTTTCTGTTGAGGACTTATATAACTGGTGGATCTCCCTCCTGTGCTCAGGGCCTGGAGCTCCTGCTGAGGGGGAAGACTCTACCAACGCCTTTCATTCTGGAGAAGCAGCCCGAGTAACATGACCTTGCCAAGAAAAACAACACGGAAAGGATTTCAATTGGAACAAAATAAATGCGTTACATCTCCAAATGTCATAGCAGAGAATTTTTGTGTGTGTTGCTATATATTCATATAGAATTTCAAGAGGTGTCACATGACGCGATACTGACCCATTTTCTTTCCTCTGGTGTGGCGGCAATGCTGCCCGTATCTTTTGTCCCTCGCGGCCACCGTATCCCGGGGTACCTCGTGATCAATGCTGACCAATCACAGCTAAGAATTACGGGGACGACTGGAGGGGGGGTGAAAAACAATAACAACAAATCCGTTGAAGCGCAGGATTTGTATAGCGTTATAATTGCACATTCGTCGACTGTGGCCTATAATTTAAACATAAAGCCTCCAATAATGTTCGTGTTTTGCTTTGACTTCAGCGTTTCGCGCAGAAACTCGATACAGATACCGTCGACTCCACAAGCTAGCGACGACGGCCACCCTCTAATTGTAGCCGCGGTGTGGTGACGGCGGCGGACGGAGACGCTCAGACAGCGGAACCGGGTCCGACACGTTAGCTGTCCGCTTTCGCACTATGTTCGCCATAACATGCTAGGATCATGTTCAAAAATGTTTTCGGCACAGGGTTTCTGGTAAGAACAGCTCATGTTATTCTGACATGGGTCATAACGTTAATACTCTTCTTACATGACACAGGTAAGTCTCACCTTTACACGTCTCCACTCTACTTTCCTCCCTGTCAGCATTGTTTCCATCGTAGTAACTGTAATATAATACACAAATGACCTGCATGTTACACCAGGACTTTCCTCTTTGAGGATACGTTTCAGATATTTAAATATTCTCATTTAGGTTGATTTGGCGATCACTTTTATTTTCTTAACCGACTGTTAATTTTCTCCCTATATCACTTTAAATTCTGGGGGAAAAAAAGCAACATTTTATATCTTGGAGGTTCACAGCAATTTGGGTCAAATCACTCAGAAATTAACAAAAAATCCTATCTAAGTCATTGCCTTTGTCTTTTAGCAAATTTATATTTCCCACTGTGTTTTGGTTGAAGAGCTTAAGAAGCAGGAGGAGACGGGCCAGCTGGTGCAGCCCGTGCTCTTCGTCCTCCTGGTGCTGGTCTCTGTTTTACTGTATTTCGCCGTATCTCTGATGGACCCAGGCTTCATAGTGTCTGACGACACTGATCTGCAGGTAATTGCAAGACCTATCAGTACCCGAGTCATAACTGTGGATCAAGCTGGTATCAAGAATCAGACAAGCAACTGATATTCGTGAACAAATACTATGTAATTCTAAATGAAGTCATGAATGAAATGTTTCCCCTGACGGTCATTCAAAATGCGGAGCCATTGGGACGCATATTAAATGAGGCTGAATATTGTGGTATTGATTTTTGCTGCATCATCTAATTGTATTGTAATGACCACTCTTGCTTAAGTATTATATGTTGGTTGATAGAGTCTGGGTGAACATGACAGCTGCCCAGCAGGTCGATTAAAAACAAAGTTGTTCAGTTGTGAGAGAAAGGAAAATAACTGCAAGGTCTTCTAGGGGTCAGGTAATTGTTATTGATGGCCAATAATCTACAGAAAAAGGCATCATGTATTGACATAGTCCAAAAATAACCATGAAAACAGAGTAACATTAGTTATAATATTTGCCGTTTTTCATCGTTTTGTTCAGAAATGACTTCACCACCTTATTTTACGGTGATTTGAAATGACCTGTTTATCGCCCCCTGTGTTGTTTCAGTTCACGCTGGGACTGACAGAGGAGCAACAGGACATGATCCCACCCACCACCAAATCCCTGCGGCAGAGACGCTGTGGCCACTGCATGCTTCAGGTCAGCCCTCCTGCCCAGCAGTTAACACTTAATTTACATGTAAAAGATGAAAACACCCACAGCCACGAGAAGCAGATTTTCCCGACAAAGCTCTGATATTTTTTTAACGTTAGAAAAAAAAATCGTCTTTTTTTTATTTTTTTATTTTTACAATGAAATGATAAAAGTATACGTAAATGAAACGTTTCATGGCAAAAAAAAGTTTTTTTTTCCTGAGATACTATTTGAGTGCAGCATATATTAAAGAAGTGAAACAAAATCATAGCATCATTGTATTTCGAGCAGCAGCCAATGAGGTCAAAGCACTGCCAAACCTGCCAGCACTGTGTCCGGCGTTACGACCATCACTGTCCCTGGATCGAAAACTGTGTCGGCGAGAGGAACCACCGCTGGTTTGTGCTGTACTTGGCCGTCCAGCTCCTGGTGCTGCTGTGGGGGCTGCACATCGCCTGGTGAGTGGTCATTCAGATGCTCCTAATGTCCCGATGTAACCCTGTGCGGCCAGAGAGTGCTCACAGCCCCGGGGCAGAAAACTCAGCGGCAGTGATCTGACCCTCGGAAATCCCTGAATTTCTTTTCTTAGTTTTTTTTTTTTTTTTTACAGTAAATTGTTTTCAAAATCCCGGGGAAAATGACATGAGTACATTGGTGTAACCTGAAAGACAGCAAGCAAAAAGTTGAGCCAGAATCAGCTGGAATTGATGTAAAAATCTTTGAGAATGACTTCAAAATCAGCAAGATCAGTAAGAAATACGGACGAGTTCACCGCAAGCAGTTCCCGATTCCTCACACTGCGGGCAGACTGCATATTTGGAGCATTGAAAAGCTTTGTGAGGCTGGCAGCAGACATACCAGAGAGGCGGAGGGAGGAAGAGCCGAGGCCTCGATGTAACCAGATGCGTCCCTCCCTTGTGTTTTTTTTTGTCAGGACGGGCTTCAGCTTCAGGTCCACATGGCAGTTGTGGCTGCGCACCAACGGCGTGCTGCTGGCCGTGGCCGTGCTCGTCGCCCTGCTGTCGCTGATCGTGCTGCTCCTGCTGGGCTCCCACCTCTACCTGGTGTCACTCAACACCACCACCTGGGAGTTCATGTCCCGCCACCGCATCTCCTACCTCAAACACTGCGGCGCCGACGAGAACCCGTTCGACCGCGGGACTCTCCGCAATCTGTGGGGGTTTTTCTGTGAGTGGGGCACGGTGGTGTGGGAGCAGGTGTACTTCAGAGAGGGCAGCGACCAGGTGTAGATCATTCTGGAGTGCGGTTTATTTTTATCAGGGCACACCTGTTGTGCCATAGCACAACCTCTCGTTTGTCCTGTGGATTTTTGAAGCCCCTGCTCTCTTTCGCTCCTCTCCAATGTCAAGGGTCCCCTTTTTTTTTTCTTTTAATGATCTAAATTATTTATTGAACGATCTTATTGGTCATGCAGTGTCACATTCCTTGTGTTTTAATGGTTGTGATTAGTAGGCCCTGAATTTAGATTGCCTTTCTTGAATATTTATTAAATCATATATATGTCGACGAGAACAAATACAGCTAATATATCTGTGATAGTGTGTGGCCACTTGACTCTTGGAGCGTTCTGAGCCCGTCTTGGCTGATGTGTTTCTATGCACCCTTGGAAAATAGTCTACAAGGAGAAGTCATTGAACTCAGCAGGACTTCACAAGGCTGCGGTTTGTTCTCTTGACACCGAGAAACACCAAACATTTAGTTCCCCGGAATGAAGTCAAGGCTCCTCAGTACCAGATTACCCACTCTATTTTTCTCACTCCGACAACTGTTTACAAGCATTCATATGTAACATCCATGTGCCCGATGGCAGAGATCCAGAGTTGGTCTGCTGGCATCCAACTGCTTGCACACATGTGCGCACGCACACGCACACACACACACACACACACAAACATAAACATAAACATACACATGAACAGCCAGTGACCGGCTGTTAGTGTTACTGACAGACTGTTGATTCTGAAGTTTACTGTTGCTATAGGATAAATATCCACATCGAACAACTGCCTGCTCTAGGTGCATGTGTAGAAGCTCCAAATCCGTTGTTTGTTCCACCAGAGTAAGAACATTTTTAGAAGTACATTTATCATTTTTTGTGTGGAAAAGTTGATTTCATAGTAATTGTTGCAAATGCTGATATTTATTCTTTATAGGCTTCATGGGGTGCAAGCTGTAAATTCCCTTTGGGAAACCGCTGTTTTTAATTAGAACGTGTGTGAACTGTATTGTTCCTGTTAAATCCATCCATGTACAAAAACCTATTTTACAACATGATATTATACAATAGCACTTTGAACCAGAAAATGGGTGTAGATTTTTGTACATTATCCTGAACAAAACTGTTAAAACTACAGCTTTGAGTGCAATACATTGTTTGGTATTTCCTTTTTGAGCGTTTTCTTCTGCAATAGTAACCTTGTAAGAAAGCAATAAATGTGGTTGATTTCATTTACAGCACCAGCACGCTGGATCGTCTTCCAGGGCGCTGGTTTATAATGTTCAATTCATGTCGTACTCTTGAAGTTTTATGCAATGTTTTTTACTCTTTTGAAATTAATCCATTTATGGAAAAATAAATGTTCCACAAAAGGGGACTCGGGCTCATTTTCACATCCATCTGATAGAAATTTATTCATTTGGATTTTCCTTCATGTAGTTTACACTGCACATATTGACTGGTTTTGTTGCGTGTAAGTCTAATCTTCATGATTGCATCCAGTTAATCTCCACAGTGCAAAGTTGAATTAACACACGGAATGCACTCTGGTTCACTCCATTAACTACACACACCAGCATGCGCAGTGGTGTAGACTAATCGGTTAGTCACAAAGGTCTCTCTTCTACTTGACGTTTGCAAAGAAAGTTGTATTGGTTCGGATTACGTAGTTGGCGAGTAGCTAGTGGAGTTACCGTGTATTTAAACCAACAATTTTGCCAATTCTATGACATTGTAGATCGTACCGGCATCATCAGAAGAGGTGAACGACATTTACAAGTTTATGCAGACAAGTGTGAGGAACAGCTGATGCTTTGGTCGGTTTCTTTAAGATCATAAATATTTAACATAACTGAGAGGGCAGTGCTGACGTTTGCTTATCACTGCAAAATGCCTGTTCTCATATATATTTTAAAATAAGGCAAGGCTTCATTTGGTTAACAGTAAATGGTCCAACAGCTTTTATCTAACATCCTGTGCTAAGGCAGGTTATCCTCTTTATCCGGAGGACTTTGTGGTAAATAGCTGCAGTCGCGGGGCATTAGCAACTCGTGGGTGAAGTTGACGAAGCTCCGGGCGAATTAAAATCGGTCCAACGGCTGAGCCAACGCACACGCCGAGGCCCGAAGCCTTCGGTCAACTCATGTAAGAGAAGTCAAATTCAACAAAGATGTCTTGTTGCTCGGCGGTGAGGACGCAGGGCGTCCGTGGGAGTGTGAGGACGGGCTTGAGGCCAGTGAACTCCTCGTCAAAGTTACTGACGTCCTGCTTCGCCTTGATGACCGGCTGGAAGGGAGGCTTCACCTTTTTGACCAGCAGAGCGTCCCAGTCTATTGTCTGGGACACACACAAACACACACGCATAAACAGGAAGTCCAATGATAAAGAAATGATCAAAAAATGATGAAAGTAATGAGCAAGGAAACTAAGAATGGTAGATTTTAAATTCATATCCATGTTGCAGGGGGACATTGCCACTGTCCCCTTGTTTTTTTAACACCAACAGTGCAGCCCGGATGCTCCGGCGCCATTAAAAACTAAAAGCGACTAATTCAGTGGAGCAGAATTTGCAGGTAGGAAATAAAACAAGATGATTTTGGAGTGTGTTTTTGCTCTAGAGGTGTGTTCGTTCACGCAGTTGCTTCCCACCTTCTCTGCTGTGTATATTTGTTCATTAATTGTACGACGTGAAAAAGCTTTGTGTGGAAAAGATGAAGTCTTTCACAAAAAGAATGAATTAACCTACTACTGTTTTCCCTGACATCCCATCTGAAGTCCGTACAGACTGTATGATAATCCTTACAGGACCACTATATTTAACAAAAACATCATAATTCTATTTTAAGTAAGTTCCCAAATCTGCAAGAATTTTCACTATCGAACTAAAAGTGTATTTTTTTGTAGTTGTCCACAGAAAAAGAGGTGCGTGAAGGTAGATGGTGTCTGGCCTGAAAATTACCTGGAAGAATTTGTGTCGTTTGATGGCGGCGGCGTCCTCCTCTCCGCCGCCGAGTCTCAGCTCAGGATTCTTTTCCAGCAGCTGAAAACAAAGAGGGAGCGACGTAATGAATTGTGCTTGAACATCCTGGGAGAATACTCTGACATTTTGAAAAAAATAAAAATTAAAAAAATAAATAAATAAAAATCGCCGTAGCCTTACCTTCTGAATGAGGGACAGAGCCTCGGGGGACAGGAAGCGAGGGTAGCGCACCTCGTCATTGACGATGCTGTCGAACACCTCCTCTTCATCGTCGCCTGGGAAGGGGGACTGGAAAAGAAAGACGAAGCCTTTCTGTTGTCTGACACTCGAGACACTTAGCTTGTGGTCTGAACATTGGAACGAGGCTGGATGGCAGGATAAAGTTTCTTTTAGAAACATATAGAAAATTATTGAAACTATATCGCCACTCTCATCTGTGCTATTTTTTAGTTATATAATCTCCAGGACACCTTGCTTATTATCATTTCGTTTTGGCGACCCGCATCACGTTCACTGTTCATCTGTTACTTCCAACTATTCCCTGCAAAAAGGCATTTCTTTTATTTCTTTTTAAATGTTGCATTCTATCGTCCAGATTGTATGTGTTCTCGGTTTATTTTGCATCTATATCCTTGTTTGGATATTCTTCTATTATTACTCTTTGCACACTTTTCTACCCTGTAGTGCTGCTGCAACAATTGTTGGTTGATTATCTTGAGGATCTGGGAACGTCTGCCACGCTTAAGAGGACGGGAATGTGGATTTTGCGCCAGAATCGTTCTGGAAATGCCGATCACACTGACCTCCCCAACCAGCATCTCGAAGATGAGGACTCCGAGCCCCCACCAGTCCACGCTGCGGGTGTAGTTGTTGTCCGTCAGCACCTCCGGTGCTAGGAACTCCGGTGTGCCGCAGAAGGTTGAGGTGCGATCTCCGTGGCCCATTCCTGCAAACACACACGCGCACGCACGCACAAAAGAAGCAACTGAGGGCAAACATCTCTCTCTCAGCATGTCGACACTGCAGTATTGGCGGTGGAATGGTTGTCGATCAATCAGCCAATCCAGGCTGGCTCGCTGACCTCAGAGCAGTTTAATAAAAAGGATTTTAGAAGCAGAGTCATTGTGACAGTGAGTTCAGTCAGGAAGTGTGTTGGTCGGGAGTTGATTTTAGCCGCTGGCCTCAGATAGCACGTTCACATCATGTGGAGCTGTTTGCTGCAAAAAGGCATTTTTACATAACAGTAATCCTTGATATCCGTATATTTAACTGTATTAGGACAAAAAACTTAACCTTTTTCAGGATTAAGAAAATGCAGGATGCTAATGAGTTGCTCCTCTCTGATGTCCTAAAGCCCAACCACAACATGGCGTCAATTTCTTTTATCTCCCAACAAATTCTGTTTTTTAGTTTTCACAGCATTATTCTGCGTGCCGCAGTCAAATGACAGCCAATCAGCAGCGAGCTTTATTTACAGATGCTGTAAATGAGGCCTATTTCAGTCAGGCCTGCAAAGAAATATCAGCAAGTGCCCGTTTTGTAATATTGTTAGAATATTATAGAGGTGATTGTCTCACCCTCTTTGCACAGTCCAAAATCGGCTATCCTGACGAAGCCGTCAGCGTCCATCAGCAGGTTATCCAGCTTCAGGTCCCTGGGAGGCGCCAACACAGCAGAGCACGTTAGGCCCGGTGGCGTGAGGCCGTGAGAGCGTCAGCTTTTGAGCTCTCGTCATGAAGGTCACCGATGAAACCATACTGGTAATTGAGGAGCATCTAAAGTTTTTAGGATCGCTCTGAACAAGACAGTGACGTCTGGAAGCCACAGGCCGGGGTTTTATTAACGTCTTCTTTTCAGTTTAAGATGGAGAAAAGATATTGTTGCATCTGAGTGAACCGTCTGAGGAAACCGCTCAAGGAAAGACAAACCTGTAAACTATTTTGTTTTGGTGCAGGAACTCCAGACCCAGCAGCACGCAGGAGGAGTAAAACCTTGGAAGAGAGAGAGGGAGGTGTGATGAAAAGCACAAAGAAGCTTTTTTTGTCGTGACATCCCGGCGGGCGGTGTGTTCTCACCGCGCCTGCTTCTCTGAGAAGATGCTGGTGTGAATGTGCTTCATCAGGTCCCCGCCCGGGGAGTAGGCCATCACGAAGCAGACGTGCTCGGCGGTGTGGAAGCAGCCGTGCAGGGTGACCAGGAACGGATGCTGCGAGGCGTTGATCACTTCGAATATCCTTTTCTCGCACATGAGGCTGACGGAAAACACAGGCGTGTTTAAAAGATTACAGATCTCCTCACCCAGGAATAATAAAAGAGATGTTTAAAAAAAAAAAAAAAAGCCAATGATGGAAGACAATAACCCTAGCATGGTCAGGATGATGATGAGTGGAAATAAATTGAAAAAACTCAATTTAACGTTACTCTCGTTTTGGCCATTTTGTGATCGACGCTACCGAGGGCTGGCTGCAGAAGAAGCCTGCCGCCATGTTCACCCGTTGGAGATCCTGGGACTTTCAGATGAACCTACAAGGGGGGGGGGGTTTACCTGTCAACTTCGTCTCGTGTCACTACGTCGCCCTTTTTCAGCGCTTTGATGGCGTACAATGTGCCAGACTTCTTGTACTCGGCAAGCAGCACCTTTAAGCAGACACGGGTGATCGGTTGTCTTCCTTCCTTTTATTCATTTTTCTAAAGTCATTTATTTCGTTGCATTTAACGGACGATGAATGAAACGCAAGTTCAATGCAAGACGGTCACTGCTGAGAATACCTTTCCGAAGTGGCCTCTCCCCAGGACTGAAATCAAGTTGAAGTCTTCTATCCGTAGCCCCTCGTCCTTCCTGCGGGAAAAAAAAAAAAAAAAAAAAAAAAAACACAACAACACCCCCCACCCTCCCCCCTTTTTTCCTAAACAAACTGGGGTATATTTCTTTTCCTGGAATATTTCCCCTATTAT
>CAAKHD010000242.1:42559-55234 GCA_901007705.1 Fistularia tabacaria | reverse complement strand
CCCCCCATCCCCAGCAGGGGGGGGGGGGGGGGGGGGGGGGGGGGCAAAACAAGACAGGCAGGAAAATCCAGTGTGTCTGCGGCAAAGTAAAGAGTTTTTTTTTTAAATTATTTTTATTTTTTGTTTGTTTAGTAGGTAATATTTTTAAATTGCGTCTAATAAATAACCTAAGCCCGCTCGGTAGCCGGTGACCTTTACCTGCACTGTGAGACCCGACATGCTGACATCCGTCCGGCTCCGGCGAGCTGCCCCGGACTGTCCCCGTCCCGGGGGTGAAACGTTGGGGGGAGACTCCCTGTGAGGCGGCTCGTTCGGCGGCTGGGTGTGAAGCTCACCTTCCGCCGCGCCAGTTCACACGGGAGAAAAAAACACACAAACAAAAAACACAAACGTACGTACGTACGTACACGCTCCGTGGACAAATTTGAACTGAGAAAAAGTTGAGGCTCCATGCACCGCTGACGTCGGGCGGGCCGTGGTTGATTTGATTGGTGGGCAGGAACGACTGACATGCGGCCTGAAGCCAATCAGATTCCATTATCTGGCGCACCTGTAGCAGCGTTGCTATGACGTAAAGACGCACTCGAAGGGGCCTTTTTGTGACCTGCATCCGATGACTGCAATGGCAGGTGTTTAGACTAACATTTGTTGCTCCTTGTGACAAAATAGATACACATATGCATAATAATAATCTGACCTTTAAATTCATTGATATGGTTCTCATTAAGTTAAAATGTCACTGTAATGTTTGCCAAGTAAATTATGCCAACCAGGAAGTATGGAGCGTATGTGTGTGTGTGTGTGTGTGTGAGAGAGAGAGAGAGAGGGGCCACATAAAGTTTGTAGCCTATCCATTGAACAAATTGTCATTGAGGTAATTCAGTGAGCAAGTTTTATTCCACTTTTTATTGGAAATGTTTGTGAAAAACATCTAAACACCTTTCACAGCTAGTTAAAATACAAATAAGTCTCACCAGACCAACAAGCTGACCTTCAAATATATCAGTTTAATTTGTAGAAAGTTTTCTTATTAATTAAAAAAAAATCCATATTCACCAGTTATTGTTTTGCATAACTTCTGAGAAATTTCTCTAGGGATTTTTTCTCTTTTAAATATATATTTAATAAACGTGCTGGCGAAAATGTTATAAATGACCAACATGAGTCTCAAAATTGATAAAATGGCAGAAAATGTTTTTACTTGACAGTTGGAATAACCAAAACATTTCAAGGTCAGATCAGTGATAGATGTTCCTATTCTTTGGGTAATTTTTATGTAATGCCAACTGATGTCTTGATCAAATAGAGCTCTGTTGGACCTCCAAAGCTTCAGGAAAGTCAACAAACTGTCCCAGAGTTTGAGTTTTTCCTCTAAAAACTACTTCATTTGATGAAAAGTGTAAAAAATAAAAAAGACAACAAAGGAAACTTTCTGATTAACTTCAGAAAATTATTTTGCTTCTCAAAAGAATTCCATTAATGGTCAGGATTTTAGAAGGGAGGATTAATCACTTTCCCACCGGTCCCCTTGGCCTGTTTACACGCTACCATAAGAAATCCAATCAGATTTCTGACAATATGAGCTAAGTATGCATAATGATTAACTACGCCACTATTCACAAGGCAGAAAAATGCATAATCTAATCTCTACCTTTACTGATGAAACAAATCGGCACTTAAAAAGATGGGTCCACCCAAAGGTTTATTTTAAAAACCCACTTGCAACAAGGTGGGAATTTAACAGGACACATCGAAACAGTAATGATTAACAACAGTCACATTAGAAATCAGTTTCATACAACAATTCTTCAAATTATTAGCATCCACAGCAGGCTGTACTGTGTCTGAAAACTGAGCAGGAACATTGGATGGAGGCTGCCATCCAGCTTTTAAACACAACTCTTCAACAATTCTTTTTGTTAAGTTTACTTTTTTTTTCAAAGTGTAACCGCCCAATATCTGGCCAGGCTGCACAGTGGAGGTAAGTCTGGCTATGCTGGATGAGGATAGGCGTAGTGGTGGCAAGCATGTTAAAGAAAGAGGGAAAATAAAAAGCGAGTTTGACAATTTAGCAAATACCTGCTGCTGAAATGCCCGAATGCGATTCAACTACTCCAACCATCATGTACATATTTACTGTAGTAAAGCAAGTGCTAAACTTAATTTAACGTGATGTTTCCAGTGAAATGGGGGCAGAAATCTGCCTGTCACATAGTAGTAAGCTAAGCTCAAAATTTAGTTTTAAAGGTTGTTTATAAAAAAATGTACACTCCAAACATTGTTGTGGGTGCCTGAAAAAAGATGATGAAAAAAACTTATTGAACAGAGCTCCAGAGATGGTGTAGAACCCTCACTCCTTCCCGCCCCCACCCCCCCCAAACCCCGTCCCATCAAACTGTGTACAATTAACCACGGTCTTACCAAGGTACATGGATATTCAAAAAACGTTTACAAGGATTGCAAGGAACAAGCTGGTGCTTTCAATCAGTTCCATTAGTACAATATGTCACAAAGGAAAATGCAACTTCTAAGAAACCTAAGTACCCCCCACCACTGGATACACTGATCAGCCACGACATTATGACCACCAGCCTAATGTTGTGTGGGTCCCCCTTTCACTTGCCCCTTAAGGGCATTGACTCCAATTGACCTATGACGGTATGCAGAAAAATCTATAAAGTCCTGTAAAATTCAAGGTGGGGTCCCTGTGCATTGGATATCCCACGGATGCCCGACGGAATCAGGATGCGGGGATTCTGGAGATCAAATCAACACCTCGTCACATCCCTCCAACAATCCCTGAATTGTTTTTTGTTTGTTTTTTTTTGCAGTGGCAGGATGTATGATCCTGCTCAGAGGAATCACTGCCACAGTGTTTAAGTACGGGTCATGTGTGAAGAGTAACATCCACATGAATGGCAAGACCCAAGGATTCCCTATGGAACATTGTCCAAAGCATCACAATCCCTCCGCTGGCTTGCCTTCTCTCTATAATGCATTCGAACGCTACGTCTTCCTCGGGTGAGTGGCGCGCGCATGCGCGCGCACACACACACACACACACACACACACACACACACACACACACACACACACACACACACACACACACACACACACACACACACACACACGATTCATTAGACCAGGCCACATTCTTTCATTGCTCTGTAGTCCAGTGCTGATGCTCATATGCCCAGGGTAGGTGCTATCCCTGGTGGACAGAGGTTAGCATGGAGACCCTGACTGGCCAGCTAGGTAGTCCCATACGCAAACTGCAATGCACCGGTTTATGGGGTCATTTTGGAACCAGCAATAACTTTTTCCACAAATTGAGCTACGACACAACTTGGGAGCAGTATTTGCTTCCCAAGCACATCAACGAGCCGTGGCTGACAAGCCCGCCCTCGTCAGTCCACCAGCTTCCAGAGGACAGTTCTGGTAGGTACTGACAACTGCAGAACACCTTGTGAGAGCTGCAGTTTTTAAGATCCTCAGAACCGGTTGTCTCGTATTGAGTTTGGCCTTTGCAGAAAAATCGCGGACATTCTTTCCTCTGCTTCCAACAGGTCGACTTCGAGGATGAAATGTTTGCTCGTTGCCTAATGCAGCCCACCCACTGATAAGTGCATGATCTGGCTAAATAAGCAATCATATTCACTTCACCTGCCGATGGTCATAACGTCATAGCTGATCAGTGTATATTATAATACACAAATAAAAAAAGTGGCTAAGGATGCTATGATGAAGTTATCACTGCACCATGGCTTATTTTTATTCAACTCACAACTTTAACAGAAACTGTCATTTCATATCTTACATAGAAATTGCTATTGTATGTTTCTGAAATCTACATAGGATGCCGTGCAGAATGCTACAATTATTATTTTTTTTATTCTTTTGCATGTCTTTGGGAGATGAAGAGAAAGAAAAAAAAATGACAGGTGACACTTCCAGAGAGCCACACACTCTGCTGCTCCTGATGAATATGTGCAGTGTCTGTGGCTGTTGTGGAAAAGGACAGACAAGCTGACAACACACAGGAAGGGGGAAAAAAAAACAAAACAAAACTAACACCCCCCCCAAAAAAAAATTGCTCCCGTGGGTTGAAGGATGATCATGAAGGGAGGAGTGGGAAATGGTTTTTAATCATCCTCTCCATCATCCTGAGAAAGAAAAGACAAAAATGTGAGTAACTTATTGCTGGAATGTCGTTCGTGTAATCAAACAACCACAACCGTTACCTCGCCATCCTCTCCATCTCCGTCTTCGTCATCATCGTCACCTTCCTCTTCCTCCCCCTCGTCAATACCTTCTAGCCCCTCTTCCTCATCATCTTCATCCTCGCCGTCACCTTCCTCGTCCTCCATATCAGGGACCTATGCAACATTCAGAGACGAAACATGATTGGTTCAAATCAGAGTAGCCTTTGTTGTCATTGCAGGACACAATGAGATTGGAAGTTATACACGTCAACACAGTAAATTTGATGAAAATATTCCTTTAGTGAAAATGGGTTATTTCTGTTTGTTACTGAATACTTGAAACAACATCTTGGGATGTGATACAATGTGTAATTCAGAGACAGTGTGCTTCTCACATCTACACTGTAATACTTGCCTTCTGACCTCATTCAAATGGGATTTCACTTTATTGTATAAACAGTTAGTCCCCAAACTAGGAATTACCGCAATGGTGTAACTTATTCTCTTGGATAGGCCGTTGTGATTGCAACGCTCCCAGTGTTGCAAACACAAGTAACAGAGGCTTGGAGACGGGAGTAGGAAGAACTGACCTGCTTATCACAAGTTGTTGTTCAATTAAAAATTATCCTCAAACTATTTAAATCATACATTATGTTGTATTACATTAATTTTACTTATACACAGGAAGTATTCAGAAATAAAATCTAAATAAAACTGACATTTTGATAGCTAGCATACAGATGTGCCCACAGACAAATCATATACATACCTGCATACACGCACACACACAAAATATACATACATCTATATGTATCAAGATTTTGTCTTGTATAATTCATTTTTTTAAAGCTTGCTCTATTAAAAACAAAAAACAACAACAAAAAAAAAAAAAAACACCCACACACACAAACACAAATGTGCGCCACAAGCCCTTAGGTGGTGAACAAATATCCTACCAAGTAGTACTGCAGGGGGTTGGGCCAAATGTCATCCTTGATTACTTCTCCCAGCTCATCGGCTCCTGCATCCGAATGGTCTGTGAACCAGGTGAAGAAGCTCTCTGGCTCCTCGTGCTGCCTTTTTTTCCCGGCTTTGTTTGGAGACTGCCCTGTGCGCTTTGTCAGATCCTGAGGCATAAATGAGGTTTACACAAAATTTAGTAAAGTTGTTTTAAATAGATGAGTGTAACACTTGCAAGAACAGACAGCGTAAATAAATAATTTAAGAAAAATTCAAATGAAACGCAATCCCCACATGAATCGCCCTATGTCGGAAACAGATAACCAGTCCTAGAAACACCTGATCATTATCTAATAGTATTGAAACAACACAAACCAACCTTTCCAGCTTTCCATTTGATTTCAGTGGATTTAGAAACAGGATCTCCGCTCTCGTTTACGTTGAATTCTTTGGAGAGGGCTTTGCTTTCAAAGTATGGGTTCTCATCAAAATACTGGGGAGAAAAACACAAAACACAATGATCCAGGAGCACATGGACACGGAAAATATTACATTAGGCCTACAGCATTCTGGTCAGTGGATGGTCTAACTTTGAGATTTGACTCTAAATAGTCAATCAATGTTGGCATGGAGACCTGGCTTAGATGACTTTGGTAAAACAACCCCAGGGCCAATCTGTTACTTTACCAGGTGGGACATAACCAGCCAAGAATTTGGGATGCAACAATGCATATCCTGTAACACCACCTTTTTTTTTTTTTTTTTTGAGAGCTGGGATTTTACAGCTGCAAGGCAAAACACTGGTCAGGACTTGATGCCGGAGTGACAACTTACAAAATCTATTCTATATCCAGACTTGATGTCCTCGAACTCAGTGACCTCCACCCTCGACAAGTAGTGGAGTGCTTCCTCATCCTCCTCCCCCAGAAGAGCTGAAACTACATATCCACACAACCGAGAGCTGAGACAGTTAGTTCCTCACACATTCACATGTACACAGCCCACCACTTCTGTTACAAAGAAGTTGATTACAGGTAGAGTCACCCTCACTTACCTTGCGGATGGTTGACGAATGTTGTGACCCAGAAGTTGGGGATTTTGGCTATGAGTTCTGATCGCTTCTGAAAGAATGGCTGGCGTAATTTGTTGTATTTCTGCTCTACTTTTAAAATTTCTTCGCTAGCCTGTTCGTTGAGTCTGTGGGACGGAAAGGTGGAACTGAGAAAACATTCATTTATTAGTGAATCTTTCATAGTGGAAAGACAAACTCACCTGTCAATTTCATTCTGTACTTCATCAATGTGTTCAATTGCTTCTTGTTGTTCTTTTTCTGAAATTAAAAAAAAGTTGTTAGTCTTAAATTCATTGTGCCCAAAGTCATAGACATGGCAGTAATAATGGTATCAATTTCAAAAAAGCAGAAAAGTACTAGAAAAGATTAAAAAATGCTAAAATTGGACAATAAAATTCATAACTATTGGGGTTAACCAAAATAGAATTAAAACTCTATAAAAAAAAGTCTGAGTAAAAACACAGAAGAGAGATGTGCTGCAAAGACCGCCTACTAATATGATCCATTTGTTAGAATTTTTTAAAGGGGACTCAAATGCTGATTTTTTTTAAAGCTTGGGATCCCCAGAGAGGGTCTTCCAGAGCGGACAGGTTCTGGCTGCCATGCCAGGTCACCTGATATCTGAAGGCAGGATATGGGGATAGTCTGCAGAGCCCGAGTAGCTGATCTGAGTCTGACACAGGGTCACGAAGGATGACAAATTCATTTAAAAAAAGCTCTGGCAGCAAAGCCATTAAGTGGGGAAAAAAAGTAAATAAAATCTTGAAAGTACTAACACAACGGAGACAGATAAAGAGACTGGTATGATTTTATCCCTTTCACTGAGCAATGCATTTTGTACGGGATGAAGGTCTTACAGCAATTATTGTCTTAGCTCAGCACAGTGAATGAAATCGCAGGTTCAATGAATGTGTGGATGATGTTAGTCACACTTAGAGAGAAAAAGCATAGTCTTTAAGGGTGGGATTGAAGCCTAATTATATGCTTAACAAGTGCAGGGTTGAGGCTAAAACTGGGAAAGTTTCAGGTTCTTACTGAGGATTTGATATTTGAGGAGAAGAATCATACTAAAACACCTTAAGGATAACCTGGTTGGATTTCAGAACGGCAACGTGGCAAAAATTCAACACTTTCCTGCTTTTTAGCAGGACATTATCTTATTAAAGGAAATAATGGTATTGGTCTATATACTGCGAATGTCACAAGCAAGAAAGAGTGTACAGACAACAATTATCTGTTATGATGGAGCCTGTGGGTGCAGCACATGGCAGAGGAGCACAAAGGATGAGACATCGCCCTGGGACTTGAACTACTGCGGGACGTGTCTCTCGTGCCCGCCCGCTTTGAGTCCGCCCGGACAGAATGAACACATTATATGTGGAACTCTTATTAGTACAAGCACAAACGGACAGGCTTGTATTTTAGGATTACCGGGCGATGCTTTGGATGATTTAGAACAGTTCCGTCGAGCAAAGCAGAAACCAACCTGGGTGCACCGCACTCCACTTTCAACACTGCCAGAGCACATGAAGGCGGCAGGAACAAAAACTTCATCACAGCTAGTTGGATGCTCTTTTATTGCCTGATGGGGGCGGGGAGCTACCATTTAGATGCATGACCTCTTCCAGTGCAGTCTTCCTCAAAACACTAATTCTCCCGCAGCATGACAACATGAGAAGTGTTCTAAAAGACCCCATCAAACCACACTGTATTTTGGAAGAGCTCGCCACAATGTCACATTAGCTTCTCAATCCACTCCCCCAACAGCCACTCGGAATGGTTACATAACCTTTTTTATGACAATTTCTCCCCCCCCAAAAATGTGTTTAAATACAAACAAGTTCTATTCCTGTCTGTATTTGACTAATCTTAAATTTTTCAGTAGGGAATATTCAGTTCAGTGGTTAAGAGTTTAAGATATTTTTTTCAACCATCATTGGCTTGTTTTAAAAACACCTGGCAGCTTATTTTACGGATAAAAAAAAACTTTTAAAGAACGGAAGTCATTGGTGGCATATTAATTTTAAGCAAAAAAGTTTACAATACATGGTTCCTATGATGGGAGCACAATGAGATTTGGGTCAATTTTGGTGGTTTGGTGTTTGGATTTGGTGTTCCCATGTTAGTTAAGCATGGCTTCAATACAATCTTCTTTGCAGATTACGATAAATTATAAAACAAAAATAAAAAATGCTACACTTCACCTTACTCGATTTGCTCCTCGACACGAAAGTTGAATGTTTGAGCTTCACCCTGCAGCAAGATGTACGCTGAAGGACGGCTGCACATTTCCACATTAAAATATAATTTAAGAGGTGGTCAAGTTTGGCAGCCGGTCAAATACTCAGCATGCACAGGTGGATTTATGTCCTGAGGTGACTGACACTGAGAGTGAAGTCACACTGTATCCGACAGATAAAGTCTTTAAATTCAAACTACTCGGTCATTCATATATTTAAGAAGATCATTGTAATTTTTTCCGAAATAACAAAACAAACAAAAAAAAAAAAAACAACAACAATGACAGTTATTTGTAGCATGAAATATAGTGCCTGCGCTTACTCGGAGAATCGAAGGATAATAAGAGCTTCGTTCACACAATGGCAAGCGCAATCGTAGAATTACGGCGTGTATTTAAATACCGCCGTGTGTGCGCGGTCGTGTATTGTGGCTCCACGGCAGACAACACAGACCCTTTGCTCTTGCGAGCTGCAGCTTCCTGTTGCCGCTAAAGGCGGCCTGGTTTGAATGAACGACTTCACAGAACAACGGCGACTTCCCACTCATCTTGCACAGTTGGAAATGCACTCATGCCGATTATGTAATCTAACCGTGACAGCGCTGCTGTGTGTGTGGATAAGGAGGGCGCGTTGATGTTTCGTGAACGGTACGTTGAGTCGTTTTAAACACCAAAGCTGAAATTATGTGGTAGTAAAGCCAAATCGGATTCGTTGAGTGGCTTGCTTTCGTCCCACGCTTAATGGGATAGTGTATCTGCACTGACGTTAGCTTCTGATGAGGGCATAATCGTTTGTGTAGCACTAGCTTCATTAACGAGTTACAGGAAACACATGGCTTCACGGGGTTTCATTAACAACCTTACTTCCGTCCGAGTGCAATTGTAAGATCACCTATATGAGAGATAATGTGGAAATCACGCCGAACGTAGCTTAAACCGCCAGGCCTTCCTCGTTAAACTAGTAGCTAATGTAAGCTAATAGCTAGCTAACGATTCACGTTGAGGCGGTTAGCCCACGCTAGCATGCTACTTTACAGTTACGGCAATACACAAAGGCGTTGTAACCCGGTGGGAACATGCGGCAAATGCTAGGTTAAATTGTTCGACCGTATGCGCGAATCGTGTCAACTCGATAGTCCACAGCTAACGGCAATGCAAGTAAAATTAAAAACATGAAAAACAAATGAAAATGGCGTTATACGCAATAACCGCCATTCCTTAACGTTACCAGAGGTCTCGTCCGCTCCGTCGTGATTTGAATTGCCCTTCCTGCTGACTTTCGCCGATGAGGCCGACATGGTTCCCGTTTGCCGTGACGATCGAGTCCAGGTGTAAATCCCGTACGTTTATAACTCTTCTCTGGGACATAAAAATACTTCCACCTTACACAGAATGCGTGACTTAAAGCCCACGATGAGACGGGATGAGCGCAGTTTCGCACGCTTGTTTCTCTCCGAGGCGCTCCGTCGGTAAACATGTTTACGGCGCTCTACCGCCCCCTCCTGGCCGGAGTTCGACATCAGCACAGCCACATTGCCGCCCTGAACCAGCGACAGCATTTTGGACGAATGGTCGTTCACAATTTATCAATTTTTTTAAAATCACACATAAGGAAACTATTATTTTTGTATCAAATAATGAATCCAGTAGCCTTCAGGCCTATGTTTCCGGGCACAAGAAAATGAATAAAGAAAACCAATTGTATATATGGTGTCGAGTAAGGCGGCTTAAATAAAATGTATTATTATTATTCTCGAGTACAATTTGTGTTTTATTGCTAAGGTAGGTTTTCTTATAACTTATTTTTTTGCATTTTCAGTCCGACTATTACAGATTTGTGTATGTTACACATTTGGCAAGTAAAGTTTCTGAAAATGTAACTTAAGACAGATAAAGAGCCACAAAATACATCAGTAAAATTTTTTTTAATTGCAAGACTCAGAAGAATGGCTTACATTACACTTATAATCAAATATACTTTTACATGTTGCTTACATTACATACATCCATGTTATTACTGAGCAAAAAGAAGTCCAAGGGCAGCACTTTATCTAAAGGGGCAGTTTGCAATTATCTGAACAAATCCCCTGTCCCGTTTATAGTTTTTGAGGCTTCTCGTTGGTGAATTGAAAAACATATTGCAGTTAATATCTATGACTTTTCATAACCTTATTCTAACATTTTGGAGGTATATTTGCTGAACATTGTGATGTCAGAGTAGTTGATCTTTGCATATTAAGTGTTATTCTTTATATCCTGCCAGAACATTAAAACAGGCTACCAAAACTCTATTCCTTATTCCTTATAGCTAATGTGGGGATGAGAGGTCAGACTTTCAACACATGTATTCAGGGGGTCGATATTTACACAAATTAAGATTTTAATTCTTTTGAAATAATTTTAGGTATCCAAATATAGTAATATGTGAGTTACATATGGGTAAACTGAATCACAGCAGTTTCTGGCATGGGATTGATAAAGTAATCTCATTCTGATTACTTGGGCTCTTTCATTGAAATAAATTAAAGTCAGTGTCTCCACAACTCAATATTTCACATTTCTTTTCATTATTACAGGTGCAATAACAATACAGTGCTAACTTCCGCCTGAAATCCAAATTGTCGTTCTGTGAAATGTTTACATTTGTTGTTGTTTGCGTCTCATTGCTCTTCAATTTATTTGATTTTCATGGCTTGAATTCGGACCTGGGTACTAATTTCGTACCACATACTGTAAGCTATGCTGGTATGACAATAAAAGTTCCTTGAATCCTTGAACTCGTTCAACACCAGAATGATTTTGTCTTGGGGGGGTACATTGATAATGATGATGACGATTATTATTATTATGAGCATTTGAAGAGAATCAGCTGTATCCTGTCATACCCGAGAGGTGGCCATGCAATTGTGTGATAACGGTATATGGTTGTTTAATGGCCTCCATCTCCAAATGCGGAATCACACGACGTGGCCTCATTCATGGAGACAGTTTTCGACCTGTTCGCGAATTCTGTGGTAAATTCCATCCTTTTTCCCTCTTCCATTCGAAATTAAAACAATAGAGACAGACTATAAATATAACTATAACAACCTTGCAAAGGAATCGATCAACAGAAAAAATAAAGAAAGAAACTATTCTAATTAAATCCAACAATATTTCTCACAATAACCACAAGTATCAATGATATATTTGATCAGTTAATCTTTTATCAAGCGAACAAAGATGACGCGTTTTTTCTTCTTCGCGATCGAAATGGAATTGGCAAGCAGCTTTTCGACTCGGTGCTGCCACCGTGTGGCCGCTTTTACCAAATGACATCATCCCTCATATGTCCATAGACAGGTATGGGAGTGTGTTTCACTCTTGAAGATTAACATCGTTATGAGAAAATTAGATATGTTTTTTTAATATTGAGATTACTTTTCTGGGCGGAACCCCGAAGTGACGCCTTGTAGATGAAACGAGAAACACAGAAGTTGTAATAAAGAAACCGCCTTTATTTTGAAAATGTCGACCCGGAAGTAGCTAGCCAGTTGTAGTGGCCCGGAGCCAGGAGCGTTCCTCACCCCGCCGCTCCTGCCTCCTCGCCCGGCTGTCACAGGACGAGCAGTCGCCCGCAGACAAGGACCCTTCGGCGACACGCTCCGCCGCTCCCCGGCAGCCGAAGAGCCCCGTGTCCGCCCGCCGGAGCACCGAGACGCGGCTGACGGGCGGGCCAGCGTCCGCTGCCGGAGGAAGGGAGACGCCGCGGTCCCGGGTCCGATCCGCGCACTGGGATGCGTCGAGAGGAAGGCGCGCTTCCCCCACGGAGCTCGGCGAGGCTTTTGCACTGATTTGTGAGAGGCATCTATGTGGTAGTGCTGTTCTTCAACGTCCGCTGGCTGCAAAGGTAAGGAAACACGCACACGCACGCACACACACACACACACGCAAACACACACACACACATACTCACACACTCACACACACACACACACACACAAGGCTGCCGCAGCCCCAATAGAGACACACTGAATCCCGCTGTTCATCTGGCAGTTCATTGTGCTCCATCCTTAACGGAGAAAACAAGGAGCCTGGATTGAATCAATCCGTGCTTTAGGCTGTTGCAAGATGGATCACGGTGCACGGAACCGGGGGCCCGGAGGGGCGGGAGGGGAAGGGGGGGGGGTTCTCTCTCTGCGGCTGCACGATTGACTCAG
>CAAKHD010000242.1:6078-37163 GCA_901007705.1 Fistularia tabacaria | reverse complement strand
TGTGTTTCGACTCTCGGTCATAGTGTTTTGTGTCTGTGTATGTGTGTGTGTGTGTGTGTGTGTGTGTGTGTGTGTGTGTGTGTGTGTGTGTGTGTGTGTGTGTGTGTGTGTGTGCGTGTGCGTGTGTGTGTCGCTCGTCAGCAGCCGCACTCAACTCGAGGATGAAAAACACATCCCTGCCAAAGTCCTCACCCGGAGCCCGGCCTGTCAGAAAACACTTGTCTTTTTCGTCTAACCACTTATCCGAAACAGAAATAACTGACTCGCCTTAAAGTACAAAAAGAGCCATCAATATTTCAACGAATTGGCCACTGAAGAATTTTTGGGTCCAACTTATTCCTAAAGGTTTTGAAAAAATTTTGAATAATAATAAAGATTTTTTTTTTTTATTCATTTCATTTCATTTTTTTTAATTTTTTTTTTACTATTTTAAATTTGTTTTTCATCATGCATTCATTCTGTTTTTTTTTTGTTTTTTTTTAATTTGTGTTCTTACTGTTTCCCGCATACCCCCTCCAGCACCGCCAAAGTTCCCACGTCTCTCATAACGGCGGCTGATTTGTTATAGCATTTGATTATCCTGCTGCATCCCCTTCAATCTCAATTTATGCGCTGTACATTTTCTTCGACAAACACGGGGTTCGTTCTCCTCGGATCGCCGCTATGATGCTCCCAGTGGGGAGGTTTCTGTCCATCTGGTGCCTGTAGGATGAGTCACAGGTTTGTTCGCCTGTAAAGTTCCGTGTCCGAACCAACGTATAACTGCGTGTTTTACATATGCCGTTTGATATTTTTAGTCATTTTCCAGCGCATTTGTCGCACCGTTTCACATTCAGCCGAAGATCAGAGTCTTGGCAACCCTATATACCGGTCGCAGGTCGAAGGTTTCATTCATCTATTTATTTATTTTTCAATCGGTTCTTGTGATTCACACAGTCCGCTGAGAAAGACTGTAGTTCGAGGCGACCGAACGAACGTCCATCTGGAGGAGCAGGCGGTTCCATGCCGAGACGGTGAACCTTTATCTGATAGCCAGCCAGCCGGGACGACACCGACAGCGGGGGGAAAGAAAAAAAAAAAGACAAGGATCGGGCTTTCGAGCAAGCAGATTGGGCGGATGCGTCAGATGCCGCGGTGATTACACAGACACGCGCCAATGCTTTATTCTGCCCGTTGTGATCTGCGGCGAATATTAAAGATTCCCACGTCCGTGTTATCCTTGTATTCCCGAGGTGTGACAAAGCACCGGGTTATTCTGTTTCGATACTTCGGTGAGGAACGTGGACACCAGCGCAGTAGAAACTGAATTTAAGTAATGATTAAAATGATTCCCCCTTTCCACGTCACCAGCACTGTGGAAACAGCACAGGGGCAGCAAAGACTATCAACAAACCTCATCAAACAGAAAATATATAAAGTGTAAAATCAGTATTTGTATTTGGTATTCTGTCTAAACTAATCCTGCCGCAACTGACTCCGTGTCGCAGCTTCTTCTCCCCAGAGCCTCGGCAGCAGACTCTCCTTCAGACATTTATTTCTCTCCGATTGTCTCCAAACACCTGGAGTAGCAAAAGAAAACATGTTCATTTCCTCAAGATGTGTGCCGTCATTGTCCGCAAGTGAACAAACGTTGTCGTATCTGATGTTGTGGGTCCTCGGTTGCAGGGACCTCCCTCAGTATGGACACAAGCAGTGGCAGTCCTACTTTGGCCGAACTTTCGACGTCTACACCAAGCTGTGGAAGTTTCAGCAGCAGCACAGGTTATTTTCATTATCAACCTTCTTGTTTTTGGCGAAACTAGAACGGCCGATTCAGCGCTCGCTGAGGAAGCCAGCGGGGGGACGAATGAAACTGTAACTTATACCACACAGTTGACATGCCATTCCACGGCAGGATTTGAATCTGTAATTGAATTGCTATATTTTGCTTCAAATTATACAGGTTAAAATTCAATGTCAAAATACATTTTAGTTTCTTAAGTTTACACAAAGTCCCCTCTTGGCTTCCACAATGCTGTTGTATAATTTTTGCGGCAGTGAGCTTAAACAGTGTGCGCCACATGAATGTGTACCAAATAGTGATGAACATGTTGTTATTCACAGCGATTCGTTTTAATCCGAGGGTTTGGAAGCGGTCTCTGTATCCCTTGTAGCTTGTGCAACGCATAACAATAAATCTCTCGGTTTTTCTCAGTAATGCAGACCAGACAACCTTAGGGTCGCCAGCAGGTCATCGCCGCAAATCTCATGAATCTCCCACAGTACGCGCTGTTTTGTTCTGGTGCTTCGTGCCACACAACCTGTTCCCAGAAATCTGGTATCTTTTAATCTGTGGCAGACTTGCAAAACTTGGAGAACTGAGTGTTCTGTGTTCTGTGTTTTTTTTTTTTTTTTGTTATTGTTTCTAAATTGACAGGCAGGTTCTCGACACTCGCTATGGCTTGAAGAGATGGCAGATTGGAGAGGTTGCGTCCAAAATTGGACAGCTCTACTACCACTACTAGTAAGTCGCGTCACAGTGCCTGTTTTCACGGCAGCAGAGGGGAAACACTACTGTATGCAGTGTAGCTCAGTCAAATAAATCAATACGAAGTACTTGGCGGTAGTTTGTGTTGCAATCAGACCTCTGCACAATGCAGGAAAGTCATTCTAAGTCCATTGATGAAACACCCCACAGTTGTTGGATTGCGCTCTCGCAGCAAAGAAACCACTCCCGGGTTCACGGGAGGAAACAGAGACACGAGTCATGGTGATCTGTGTGATTTCCGGGGTTCCGGCGCATTTCTGTGGTTCACATATTTGTATTTGATGAAAGCATTTACGATACTGCAAATGAAAAGGTGCTTTTTGAAAGACTCATCTCCACTTGGATAATTCTAAAAGAGTGGGTGTATAGCCAGTAATTTTCCTATTTATTGAAATTGAATATAACTGTCAAGTCAGCACTTCGTCATGTATCTTCTCTGAAATGCTACTTTTACATAATAATAATAAAAGAACACACGGACCCCAAACGCTCTGTTATCTTTCGACAGCCTTCGTACCTCAGAAACCAGTTACCTGAATGAGGCCTTTTCGTTCTACTCTGCCATCCGCCAGCGATCCTACTACTTTCAGGTCAATAAAGAGGACAGGTCAGTTCAGGATGACATCTTTTTTTTTTGCTATATTGTTAACACTGTTGATTTTCTTGAAAAAGAACCACGTGCTCGGGGATTATGATGGTATTTCATCCCAGAAAGACTTGCCAGTTGCGCGAAGGAAGTTAAATAAACAAAGCTTAGAAAAAAAAATCATATTTAAGAGTACTTTCAAGTTCAGAGAACTTTGGTTTAGACTGTTCAATTTGTTTTCCTTTTTTTTTTTCACTTAATTTCACTGAGGCTGTTTGGCGCCTCACTTTCAGAACCTTTTGTCTGATGCGACACCGAAATCAGAAAACAACAATACCAAAAACAACAACAACAACAACAACAACAACAAATCTGAGCGCATGGAACAGATTCTATTTTAGTTTTTATGTTTGGATGCTTTGGAACAAAAAGCTCTGAGTCACATCTGAGATGGAGTCAGATTTGGCTGCTGTGTAAATATCTTTTTTTTTTTTTTATCCCTCATTTCCAAGCTCTATTTTTTCCTCTCCATCCGCCTTTCAAAAGAGCATTTGGCTTTCGGGTGGTGAGCCACACCAATGTGCTCATCTGCTATTTTTGTCTGAACAGTGCACAACAGACAAGTGGCAATCCTTAGAATGATAATAAACTATTAGAACGATTAATTGGGACACAAGATGTTATATCAGCGGGCTTTGATTGTCGTTTTTGTTAATTTTGGTTCTTCTCTCTCCCTTCCTTCATCAGGCCAGAATTAGTGGTAAAGAAGCTTCGCTATTATGCTCGCTACATAGTCGTCTGTTTACTGCTCAACAAGATGGACCTAGTCAAGGTTTTGGTGAAGGTATGGAAGAACGTCCTGCAGACTGATAAGAAAATCGTTCGCTAGGATAAATAAATCTTCTGAAAATCAGGATGGTACTAACACATCGGTCTTATGGAGGAAAAAACTGCACATTGTTATGAATTTTGGAATTAATATTTAACTGTATGGTCATGACAAAGCTGTTTTTATTTATGTGCAAGGTTTTTAGTAGACAGAAAAAAAATTATGTGCGCCCTAAAATAATGAGAAACTTCCCGTGTGTGTGTGTGTGTGTGTGTGTGTGTGTGTGTGTGTGTGTGTGGGCTTGTGTGTGCGTGCGTGTGTGTGGCCTGCCTGCAGGAATTATCCGAGGAAATCGAAGATTACACCCAGCGGTTCAACACAGAAGACCAGCTGGAATGGAATCTGGTTCTACAGGAAGTGGCAGCCTTTGTAGAGGTAACACAAATCCCCAGCTCATTCGTCCTCCCCGCCGTGTCCGCCGTATATCTCCTTCAGATGGGAGTGTATGGCGGCCAATTTAGCACCAGTTAATTAAAAGGCGGCATCCAGACTGATGTATTTCCGTTGAACTCGACCGACCCCGAGCTTCTCGAAGACGTCAGCTGTCTCCTCAGTGGTGTCTCTGTCCTTCTGTAAACCAGGCAGACCCAGTGGTCATACTGAATGACAACAATTCTGTCGTCGTCACCAGCAACCGCCTGCAGGAGGGGAGCGTGCCTCCTTTGGAGCAAGGCATGGTGGTAGGGCAGCTCGTCCTTGCAGACGCACTAATCATCGGCAACTGTAACAGCCAGGTTTGACCCACTAATTCTAACACTTCTCAGACACTGCATGCACGATTCAAAAACGGTGTGAAGAGAGAGTCGTTTCGTAACAAGCAAACCCAGTGGTGTTCGTGTCAAACAGCGAGGCTCCGTTGTGTTTCGCATCCCCGCCCAATGACAGCTGAGATTGATGATGAATCCGGCCAGAGCGCAGTGGTTAGCTCCCGCCAACTCGCAAGAAGGTTTCAAACCCCGACTGTGTGGAGTTTGCATGTTCTCCCGGTGTCGGCGTGTTTTACCTCCGGGTCTCTGGTTTCCCACAGTCTTAAAACAAGCCCAAAATTGCCCGGACATGAATGAGAGGGCGGATGGTTGAGTGTCTCCCATGTGCGGCGCTGTGATCGACTGGCTGACGGTCCAGGGCGTAACCCTGCCTCTCGCCAGGGACAGGTTCCGGCCCCAGTAGCCTTCTGCTTCATAGCTTGAAGGTCCCGCGGAGTCTCCATGTTCTCCGGGGTGTCCATGGGTCCCCCCCCCCCCTCACAGTCCAAAAACATGTGGCAGATTTATTGGAGACCCTTAAATTGCCCAGGACCCGAGTACAGGAGAGGCGCATAGATAATAAATGAATGTGTTTTGCATGATGTAGTGACTCAAAGCAAAAAAAGTTGCTGGTTCTATTCTAGTGGCCGCCTCCGGCCTTTCCGTCATCGCTGTGGGGATCGGCTCACTTTAACACCAGCTCCGATTTGCCTCGGCCTTTGTGTTCTTCACCGAGCTGATGTCAGTGTCGTTCCCCCCCCCCTAAAGGTGAAGTTCAGTGAGTTAACCATCGACATGTTCCGCATGCTTCAAGCTTTGGAGAGGGAACCCGTCAATCTGGCGACGCAGACCTCAAAGCAAGGAACGCTGGTGAGTGTCCACACACACAGACACACACACACACACACACACAGACACACACACACACACACACACATCTAGTGCGTGTCACTAGATTTTATGCAAAACTTCCAGGATAATTTTCATTCGATTTCTAGGAGAGGAGCAATAACCCGTCAGACTGCATTCAGATCTTTTTTATGGCAACAGAATACAATCAGGGATGATTGCTCTCAAAGTGGCCTGAGAATATATATAATTTTTTTTTTTCATTTATTGATTTTTTTTCATTTTCATTTTTTCGTTTGAACCGTTGGTTTTTCTACAATGAAATGAGAAGGAATTTTTCTATTTGAAAAGTCCCTTCACAAGAGTCAAGAAGCATAGGGGTTATCATAAAGTTGGAATAAATATCCTAGTAAATTATTCAAAATACCATTCGCTTTTTATTGAGTGTTTATTTTTCCAACACTATCAAAAGCTCTATGTTTTGCTCCTTTGTTTTTGTAGCGAGGGTAAAAAGAGCACTTGGAGACTGTAAATTTAATGAAAATAAGATTTATTTATTTTTTTATTTTCATTTTTTTAAAAAGGCCGGGATATTCTTTCAATCCCAGCGAGGAACAAGTTGGCCTCCTTCTGGTGCACATCAGATTGTGCCTAGAGATTTACTTTTAAGGTTAATCTGCACCGAAATAAAGCCGGTAATTGAGTTAACTATTTCCCCACAGGAGCCCAATGAGAAGCCAGCCAAAAGAGAAAACCCTCATAAGTACCTGCTCTACAAGCCGACCTTCAGCCAGCTTTTTACCTTTCTGTCCGCCTCCTTTAAGGTCAGTGTTTGCATCGGCCGGCGCGGCGGCTCCAGGTCGACCCCCGATCACTTCCCTCAATGCAGGGCACAGCAGGGCGCCTTTCTTTATACGGCACATCCCGATCCTTCATTTCCCGAGTGCAATAGGGAGTCCAGCGGTCCCTCATTTATCACTGGTGTTACATTCCAGAACCAGATGCGATAAATCAAAATCCACAAAGTAGCAACCACAATTTTATTTTACTTTTCATATATATTTTAAAGTTCTATGACACTCCCCACACACTTATTAACCTTTCCCGTACTCTTTTATTATATTTCCTTTACTTTTGGAAACAGCCTACAGCAGCAAAGCTTCTTGAGAAGCTGCGTTTATCTATGATAGTTAGCACGTTCCTCTGCCACTTAGGTTTGGTTCCAGATACCTTGGAAGGCACAGGGTAGGGATTGAAATTAATGTTCACGCAAACACAATACCGCAGAGAAACGCGATCGCACGAGGATGTGAAATGGAAAAGGTGATATGCCGAATCCATGCTGTGCGCAGGAGATGCAGAGAATGATGCTACGGTGGCTGAGCCAATCAGAGCCAGGGATACAGAACCACCCGAACCAACCTAGAAAAAGCTTATTTTTTAAAACTGCATTTAAAAATACATTTATTCCGCAAAAAAACCTTGGTATAGCGAAAAATCCATGATATAAAAAAAATAAAAATCTGTTATACAGTGAGATTGTGACATAGCAAAAAGACTAGCTTGACCTCAGCGAGAGATTTTGAAACAATAACCAACTACATTGAATTCACTTTGAGGTTTATTCTCAGTCGCTGTCATGGCTACATATATATACTTGTCTGTCTCCTGCCAGTAACTTCAACCTTCATATTCAAATAGCTCTGACCCTAAAATAGATACCTCTTTTTTACTAAACCTTGCGCCGTTTCATATTTGAGATAATTTCTTTACTCATCAACCTTTCCTTTTTAATTTCCTCCCTTGCCAGGAACTGCCTGCAAACAGCGTCCTACTTGTCTACATGTCAGCAACAGGCGTCTTCCCCGCTGGACATTCAGATTATGAAGGTAAGAGGATTGCTACCATTGTATTCAATGTTCTTTAATTCTGCGGAATCTACAGAAAAACACTTTTTTTTGGATATTAATTCATGTCTAGGAGAGAAAGGTGCAGCTGATGGATGTCTTTTCCTCGGTGCGCCGTCCCACTTCGGCCTGCTGGTGTTTTATCTTTTACAGAGCAGCGCTTCACCCTCGTCTGGCGGTGAAAACTAGCGTGCAAAAAAAGTGTTCCCGGTCACCACGGTCATTGAAACACAAATACTGACTCAATTCCGACTCTTTCGAACCGAGAAACCTATTTGTCCCCGCTCCTCCATACCATGCTGTTCATCTTTTTGAGCCGTGTCATTATCCCTCTTCTCTGGATAGGGATTTCTTCCCTTTCGGTCCTGTGCTGAATTCTTTTTCCGTGTCTCCTCTAAAGCTTTTTTTCTTCGGATAAGAAAACACAAACCAAAGTTTAAAATGATCATTGATTGGCGATCGGACTGTAGAACTCGGTCTGGTGATTACACCTCTTCTCAGCTCACTATCGATCTGCTTCTATTTGCTTGAAACTTGTTTATCTTAAACCTTGACACCACTTATATTTTACTATCTTCATTTGATTATCTTTATCATATTTATTTATTTATTTATTCCTGTTAATCTCTTCCTATTTCTTAATTTTATTTATTTCTGTATAGAGCATCTGAGACTGCTCAATTTCAGGTATTTCCGATTCTGAAATTTAATTTGGTTTGAACTGGATTTGGTGAAGAGGAGGCTGATGTATGGATAGGATATCTGTCCAATCAAGTGTTTGCTGGACCTTATAAACATTCACGAAACTCATGCTAAATTCTTGAAATTGATAAAATGATACACATACGTACTGCGGTGAAAGTCTTATACCTGCTTATGTGAATGTCGTGCATTCCTGGGGTCAAGAGTGTATTTTCTTGCAATATTTATAAAATCACAGTTCAAGTATGCGATGAGCTTCCTGTCTCAAAAAGACATCTCTCTCTGTTGTGACATGTAACCGCTGCCAGAAAGATCAGTATTTTAAATAAAAGAAGAATGTGAAATGGGTATTTGTTACCTTGGTAACCGGTCCAGTGAGTCATTCCATGTTTAACCCCTTATCCACAGAAGGTTTTATATGCATTGAATGGGGGCGGACTCATTGGAGGGTATTGAAGTTTTTCAAGCAGGAGGTGCTAAGAAAACTTTGGAAATGATGGGGAAAATCAAAAGAAGGGCTTATTCCAAGGTATCCTCCAAGGGATTAAGCCTTGTATTCAAAGTTCAGTCCTTAATAGAACAGATAGAATAGCAAAAAAATGTCCACCTTCCTCTGCATCATGACCGTTAAGCCTCTCTCTGTCTCCTGTAGGACCGTACGACTTCGGAGGAGTTCTCACAAATACAAATCGAGACGTGGTGAATGGAGAGACGGTGCAGAAGAGAAATCAAGCCCAGAAGGAGATGCACTGGTGAGGGAAGACGGATTCACGTGTTTTGTCTTCTTTTTTGGGGGGCCGCCATGACTGATCCAGACGCTGATGATTAACTACCACATATTCCAATACATAAGACAAAACTCCGTTCTAAGATTTGCAGTCTTCAGTGCCGCTACGATCATTATTTGGGGTTTCGGCGCGGCAGGTTGCACCGGTTTTCGAGAAGGTCTCATATCCAAATACACACATTGTATCTGTGAAAAGGCCAATACTGGCTGATCTTATCCGCCGGCTGACATATTATCCTGCTCTACAGTGCATATTTGTACGCCGCCGCTTCTATTAAATCTGTTGACAAGGAGCAGCTTTATGTGCTCCTCCCGACGGAGGCCCGACAAGCTCCCCATGAACCTTAACTTGTTTGTGTCCACAATTCCACAGTCTTCATCCGGGCGATTTGTTCCCGTTTACTCGGAAGCCACTCTTCATTATCGTGGACTCCTCAAACAGCACGGCCTACAAGGTACTTTTCTCACGCCCTGAAATATAAGTATCCTGTCGTCATTTCGCATTTTCACATCCATTTCACATTTCACCTGTCGTCATATGACCTTTTCTCTCTGATTTTTTTTCCTCTCTTAGAATTTTACAAATCTGTTTGGCCAGCCTCTGGTGTGCTTGTTATCGCCCAAAGTTTATCCCAAGAGTGTGCAAGGTAACTGCAGCAAGTGTCCTCTGCGTTTTGGGTTGTCACGTTTTCTTTTCGACTTTTTTTTTGTTTGTTTTCCCATAAGAGTTATTGTAAAATAAGGGTTTTCGAGCACTAGAGTTATGAGCAAGCTAATCAAAACCATCTAAAATTCATTTGATATTTTGATAATCCTAACCATTTAAACGTTAACGGATTCATTTTAGTTTTCGTGGATTGGACGCTCCTCACCTCGTTTCTGCCTTCAGATCAGTCTCAGCGTGGGAGTCTCTTCACCATGTTCCTCTACAGTCCGCTGTTGGCCTTCATCTCCGTCTGCGGCCTGACCAGCGTGCGGCGAGGACTGTGGGAGCGAGCTCAAGAATTCCTCAGCAAAGTCTACCGCGACATCGGTCAAATGATAACTCGATCACGAACCATAGGTAGGTGGCGCGAACAATTCAGCATATGCCGCGTTGTGAGCTCTGTTGTGTTTGACGGATGTCAGCCATGCTAGCAGCATGACCCCTCCCGTGATAACCTCATAATGTTCACGCCACAACAAAACTACTGCTTCATTCGTTTAAAAACAAATAGTTTTGTGCGCTTTGGTTTAAGACCAGCTCTCTGCACAATTCAACTCCTTCGAGGCTCATGATTGGTTCTGGTTTGGGACCATAAGTACCCAACCGGTAGCTCTTTACTTCCTTCATTCATTGCTCTTATTGTTTCCTGACTGTCCCCCACAGATCAAGCCTTTTTGCAATTTTTCGGTGACGAGTTCCTCCGGCTGCTGCTGATTCGCTTTGTGTTCTGCTCGGCCACGCTGAGACTCCACAAAGTCTTCCGGGTGAGTCCGGTGGTCTTAATGTTTTCTTTTATTGTAACGGCTCCATGTTTTGACAGCGACGGACCAAGATGTTATTTCAGGATCGGCGGGATTTTCAGTTTCTCACTTAGGCAAGTGGTAAAATGGCGTCCGGAAGAGCCTGGGGTCTGCGGCCGGGCTGGAGACCTCCATTACCTGAGCTCTTCCATTACCATCAGGGACTTCTAAAAAGTAGTCTGATGCCTGTACTTTATCAACATTGATTCTAAATAGTCATACTGATGAAGGGTTAATAGATAATCACTTTTCATGTTATCAATAATGGCGTGTCCTAGGCACATAAACAGTTTTTTTTTATTTATGCCAAAACCCTTGTTAGCAAAGATGGTGATTCTTTTTGCATGTCTCGTTCACAATATTTGCCATCCAGATCTGCAACGGTTTTCTAAACGGAAAAATAATTCAGGCGAGCGCCCCCATCCTCCTCTTCCACGGCGGCGTGTTCAAATATGACGGGTTTTCCCTGAAAATAACATTTTTCATGAAGGCATCCATTACCCCTAAAGACCAAACGCTGGGATAAGGATTCATTCAAACACAATCCAGGTTTCAACTTCACATTCATCCCTTGCAGAAGCCGCTGAACCCTGGGGTACTTCAGCGGCAGGTCTTGATATCGTGAAAGGAATAGTTCACCTAAACACGAATACTCAGTCATTATCTACTCCCCCACATGTCAGTAGAAGGTGGAATGAGCGTTGTTTTTTGTTTTTTTTCAGTCCACTAAAAAGATCGAAGCTGAAAAACAGTGTTGCAGCCTCTTCCAAAGAGCTGAAATGAACAGTGACCTATTTTTTCTGCGAAATTATGGAGGGAGAAAAGATACTTAAAACGCCTCCATACTGCCATTCTGGTGTAATCCAACCCTCTGAAAGCTTCGACGTATAAAGTTGACCTGGAAAGACATGATTAAAACCATTTCTGGTTTTTGTTTTTGGCAGAAATGTACACTGTGGCTATCTTAAGCCTACGCTGGGTGAAATTAAATGCACAGAGTGAGCGTGAGATGAGACCGAGGACCGCGCTCGTGCCTCAGACCAGTTCCTCGGTGTTGGTCTGTTAATCCCATTATCGAACCCGCCCCTACCGAACGCAACAGCTGGAAGTTGATGGATAACTTTGATTGTGCATGTTTACTCGGAGTGCTTTGTGGAACTGTTGCAATGAGATCCCTTCGTCACTTTTATTTCTCACTGATTCATGACCTCGCTGGCGCGTGATTTCCAGACTCAGCAGGCGGCAGCTTTTAACCGCCGCTCACCTCACTGATAGAATGTAGTAAGGAATGAAGATTATTAAGAGTAACCCCAGTGTAACCCAGTTGAGTTTAACACGGCGAGTAACCGTCTCCAGAGAAAACAGTTGAGATAAATAGCTGAAGGGAAATATACAGCCGGATTCTATCAACAAGCCCTCATATTTCTTTTGCGCTTGCAGGAGGCGCGGAGCATCCCGGAATCTTACCCCGAGCTCCCCAAACAGGACACAGTGGAGAGCAGCATTCTCCAGAAGCATATCTTGGAGCTGGCCACCATGTTGGAAATGCAGAGCTTATTTTGGGATGATTCACTGGAAGCCTACTAGCATCCTCGCATAGGATAAAACAGCACATTTGTACATAAGACACTCCACTGCCACAGCCCTTGTAGTTGCTTTCTTTTTTTTTCTTTTTTCTTTTTTAATTACAGATGGATAAGTCATTCTCTCCTCCTCCATTCAACCGGTCCTTGTGCAAATGTAATGTAACATTATAATGCTCGCATAGATCTGCAAGAGAGTCTAGCGTAATCTAATTTCCCCCGTTGTTCAATTGTTGACCGTAACCCAACAATCGGAACAACTATCAATAACTTGTCACTGGCTGGCCCGTACAAAACTCAAATTGTCTCTTTTTTATGCTAAATGTCATCATTGTACAGTAAACTGAACGTTGGGTAATCTGAAACTGTAGCAGATGAGGAACCCCCTGTGCAGCTTCCAGGTGCAGCGGGGAGAAGGTGAGAGGGAACGCAGTGCCGTTCGCCTTATCTTAGCCGGTATATAAACAAAAAAAACAACAAAAAAAAGTTAGGACAAGTATTGACATAGCGGGTCATAAATTTGAGACACCAAATAAAGATCGTTGCATTAGCCAAACAGCACTTGCTGTATAACAGCTTCACTTGTAGCAGTGGAGTAGCACTTGTAGCATGCAGCAGCGAGGTGCATGAGGTTCTGTTGCTTGTCGTAGAGCGTCGCCGTAGAGATGGACGTCCTCTGTCATGAACCATTTTCGTACCTTTTAATTGTATGTTCCTTAGAAAGTTATTCTTTCAGCCTTGTATTTTGTGAGCGCAGTAGTTCTTTCCGTTCTGTATCAATGTGCTGTGTTTGTGTGCAGGATGGCAAAGGTCCAGATTTCGTTTTGTTCTTAAGGGCAGGGCCGGGCATAAGTGACAAGGTGGGTCTTGGTTTGAAGATGTTTCAAATGAGCGGTGTTGGATTACTGCAAGGTTGCACATACATCTGGTGATGATCCAGCTAAGGAAGACAATCCAGTTTGAGTGAGACAAGGTGACCTTGCACCGGGGTTCTTCTGGGGGTTTCTCAGTGAGCCTTGTCAAAATGAAGAACAAAAAACTTTGATTTCAAAACGCTGCTTTCAGAAGCCACTTACAAGCATGTCAACAACATTAAATCTCACTTTCAAATGTGTTATTTTGGCTAAGACTGGAAATGAAATAAGAAAAGGAATCTATGTCACTAATAATATTTTTTACAGACCTAACCAGGGATGCTGGATCAGATTTCTTGGGTTTAATTACTTGAAGGCTTCTGAATGTAAACCAAAATATCTCAAGATTTTTAAGGGTCCTGACTGATCAAGTCACTAGGAGGTCCAAAACATCACAACCACTTAGCAATTTTATGGATATGTGTACCAACAACGTGGACCTCATTTATATCTTCCCTTAGCATTTATCCCAGCCCAGTGATGTCAGGACCATCACGTGACCTGCTTGTAGCTTCAGGGGACGGTGGCAACTAAAAGACACAAGAGTAGCTGTTGAAAGCAACCAAGACTTCTGTTGGTTTTTGGTTTGTTAAACATCCCGAGTTCGAGAGTTGTCTAAAATTTCACTTCTGCTTAATTTATTCATGCAATTCAGGTTCAGGATGTGTAGTCCATGAAGTAGATCTGTACACCTGTATGTAAACCGTTAACAGCACCAATTTCTCTTTGCTCTCTTGGAGCGACCAAAACGAAAAAGTTCAAGGCCGTGGTAAAGGTTAAGATTATCCCAGCATCTGGTTCATTTCCCCACCCAAAACAGTGAGGGTGTTCATACATCCAGGCGACTGTCATAGCACAAGGGACACTGGGCCTTGAAAACCTTGAACTTCTGTTTTCAGCCAAGCGTTGATGTTTTCCAATACCCACCAACAGTTCTGTTGACCAAACTAAACCGAGTAACTGCTCTGCTTAAAACTAACCATCTACTTGTGGCTGGCAAAAACCCTGTGTCATCCAATTGCAAACTGCTATTGCGCTAATGGATGCTGAAACCTATCCCGTGCCCGTCACCTTGTTTCCTGTAGTTTTTTTCTACACAAAAGTGCTTTTCTGTCAGAAAATGGGTCTGCGCCACAAAGCATTCATGGAAAACTGCTCTGTCTTGTGCTACGCTTGCTCTTTTAGTGCATTTGGACTTAAGGAGTGTGAGACCAGATGGCTTTTGTTAAACACTACTCAGGCAACTTGCATGATTTCAATATTCAAGTTTATGTCAGTTGTTTTGAGTTACGCTCTATAGCATCACACCCACATGTTTAGTCAAGCTGAGATTGAGGCTGAGGTCTTAAAATGTTCAGAAGTTGCCGCTGGGTTTTTATTGCCCAGGCACGAGCACAGGAAGTGGAGCAGAGCCATTGTTAATGCTGCCAGTGAAACCAGCTGGAGGTTAACAGCCACAACTCTTTCTAACGGTGCAACGATTCAAGAAGTGTCTGCTCGGAAGTGGTTTTGAATTGCCATGCGTGATGAAGCTTTTTTTTTTTTTTTTTTGAAGTGTTTATGCTATTTATTGACATTGTTTGTGTATAGATCATGTAAAGCAATGCTATGGCACAAATGTTTGTTCGGTATTTACAAAATACAAAGTTAATGGTAAGATGGAGGGAAATCATTTATGGTAATGATGCCATTTTATTTGGCTCTTTTTCTAATGTTACATTCCAACTTCCCAAGGACTTCATGCTAATATCTACATTCCCTAGTGTTGACATTGTAAGCTTGCACTTTATGAAGTTTGATATTGTTATGATCTTGTTTGTTGTGTTGTAGGGGATAAAAAAAAAAAAGAAGAAATCTTCCATGTTTATTGTCAGGCCTTCACACTGGTGACTCTTTTTTTTTACCAAGTTAAAAGTTGTGTGAAATTGCAAGTGATTTCAACTATTTTCCTAAGGAACTTTTCATCTGCTGTGGATTTTTTAACAGCTTCTGCCTGAAATGCATTGAACATGGCTGATTTTCCAAACATGTTGCTCCGTAGTTTACACGTGAATTAGTTGGCCGCGTATTTTTTAAAGCCAGCAATGCTTTAAAATGATGCTGTCATTTTTTCAAATCGTGTTTGTTTGTTTTTTTTAACTCTCCAAAGAAATATCAGCAAAAATGTTTGTACATCAATCCGGCTCAAAGTACGAGTAACGAAATTTGTTGATTTAAATTTTTAAATATTGCATGTTTGTATCTTGAGTTTCGACAACCTTTGTTTCTGTGTTTATAACGTTATTGTACGGTGTGTTCTGTAATTCATAGAGCAGTTAAGAGCAAACGTGGCCAAATGGCACAAACAAGGCAAAATAACATTTTCCTGACCGTTGGTGGAACCACAATTTGCTTGAAAAAGAACTAAGGTGACTAGATGTTCTGTGCTTCATATTAATGACAGAATAAGTTATGATACAATATCAGAAGTGTCGTTTTGAAACCGGATGATGACAGTGTGTGACTATGTGGATTTGTTTTGTTTTTTATAAAGTGACATTACACTGCAGGATCTGGACCACCGTGCAGTGGAGACAGAATATTCTGTGTGATGAATGACATTTGAAAGGCATATCAAAACAAAATCCCAGAAGTTATTTTTCTGTCTTTCTCTGAGCCATTTGTGCTTCTGGGCTGGGTGACGTGTAAAAAAAGACTATTGCCACAATATTTAGGCCTCCATTTTTTTTCTCCGAGTGTTTATATTTATAGTAATATCTGTTGAGGCGTGGGAAATCACGTCAGTATACACAACTTACACAACTTACATTGTGTCTGCATGAGGGGGATGTGGGGGGGGGGAGTGTGATACAATCTGTTGAAGCTGTCATTTTAAACATATTCAAATAATTTTGTTTATTTGCTTCCAGCTCTCATTCGGATAGTTATATATTATTGTTTTGTTGCAAACATTTCCATTTGGAAAAAATATATAATGTCAAAGTCAACGCTAGAATTTTAGCCACATATTACCCAGCCCAAACACAAGGTGTGCCCGTACTCATGCCAACAACTGGAAATACAGTTGTGCGACGCTATTAACTTGAGTGAATCAGAGTTTTGCAGGTAAGACCAGAAGTTTTGTGAACAAAAATGTAATTCTCTGCAAACAGGCCAACAACTTGTGCGACTAAAATTACCGTGTGTGTCAGACAACGTGAGCATATGATGATAATTTTTACACAGAATATTTTTTTGCAGTGTGACTTCGACATTGGTGGTAGTGCAAACAGATGTATCCTAGTTTGGGATTGTAAAGACTTTTACAGGGTTGGCACTTTGACAAAAGATAACCAGCGTGTGTACTCACCAGAGCAGATGACGTAGAAGAGTTCCTCACATGGATGAAAAAGCACAAACAACCCTGCTCCACGTCGGATAGAAATTCAACACACCTCTTGGGAATGCATCTTAAAAAAAACAAAAACAAAAAAAAACTGCCAACCGATCATTTCTACCATTTTATACTTCTGAAAATATCCTAAAAAACGGGAGCGGTCTTCATTTCTAGCCACATGTGTAATTCACTTGTTGTGATTTTTCAATTTGTGTCAAACTGTCAAATGTATTTTAAAGATTTCAGTTTAGGGAGAAAAAAAAAGCACAGATGATTCTGTCTATAAGCAGCATGTTTGTTTAGAATAGGAAGTGCCAAAGACTGGTGTACTCTCACTCTCCCATCCCAACAATGATTGACTTCAATTATTGTATCACGTTTTTTGTTTTTTTTTTCTGTGAAGGAGCCAATAAAAAAGAAGGACATTTGGCATCATGAAAAGACCTTTAAGTCCCTTCATTTGCGCGACAAAGCCAGAACATTGCATTTCCAGTCAGTTGAGTTCAGACCAAGGCTGAAGTTAACAGCACCACGCCAGCTCCTGCTCCTGGAGTCAGCTTGTTCTTGGTCTTTCAAATACAGCCTGATGAATTTTTTTAAGTGCACCGCCCTAATGTTCTTTACTATGCTCTGTGTTTACACTTTCAGCACGTTCATTAATAATGCTGATATTGGCAATAAGAGAATTGCATTTGCTGTTATTTTTTTCAGATTCACTTGACAACTGTTGTAATAGTCAGTCACTCTCAACCTTGTTCTGACTTACTAGAAGTGAATATTTGATGCCCCTTTTCTGCAGAATCTTCATCAAACATTTAAGAGCTTTTGAATTTCATGACCGGTCCAGATGCCATCAGACAAAAATGTCTCCCATCACATGGCTGTCTGATAGTGGCGCAACCAGGTTCTGAAGGTATTACATCAATATTTAATGTTCATTTTCAGTAGAAGAGGACTTCGATGCAAATAACAAACATACAGACTAAGCTCCATGTGCTTTTAACACAAGCTATTAATCCGATTTAACTGATCTGTGTCTTGACACAACTCACTTTGTGGAGTTTTAAGATACTCATGGCAGTGGAAACTTCCATACGTGTTTTTGAGTCAGAAAAATCTGTCGGCCAAGAATCAGGTCAAGGCCATCTTATTTCTTGCCACTGACATAATTCCGGAGAGCTTATTTGTAACATTGTGGAGTTTGAAACAGAAAATGGAAACTCTTTATATGGCAATTTTCTCATCTACAGACTACATTTTCCCAAGACATTTAGCATTAAGTCTGCAAGGTGAAATGTCCTGGTCCTACAGGACCCGCTCCTCCTTCAATGAGCAGGGGATTTACTTAGGTAATTACTGGAAGGCCACCCGACTACCTATCCTAGAGTAAAGTAGGAGACAAAGCAGGAGAGCTCTGCGGCACAACCTGCAAAAGAAGTGTAACACAACTAAACTTGAAAGAGAAGAGATTTCTGCAGAAATCTGCCTGAAAGTACCGGTGCCGTCTCAAATCCTGCACTCACAGGCCCGCAAAACATCCATCTGGAAAATGAGATGGACACTTTGACAGCCCTTCAGCATCGCACTCTGTTCAAACATAAGAATTCTTGACATAGAAAAGCAGGAACAGATTTTTAGAATAAACCCATAATGGTAGCTTCCCTCCATTGTAAAATAAAGGTCCACTAACAAGCAGGTTGAGCTGCTCCAGTGCTGTGAAGGTTCATTTAAGCTAGGTGGTGCTGTTGTGGAAAAAGCTGGGTCCTAGAAATGTGGTCGGAGTAGAGTCCAAAGTGAGGCTCCGCAGTTGTCCACGGAGTTCCCGTCGATTGTCGGATTACTCTAGTCACTTTAAAGGGTTGCAAATATCATTAAATCATACTTTATGTGGTACGAAGACTGTTCGATGTCGATGGAGACTTGCTGTTTTTCAAGCGTTTACAGCGTGCACAGCGAAGTGTTGCTAAGTAACCGCAACGTTCCCGGACCCCGTCCAATCACAGCTGAAGAAACTTGTCACATGGGCTAAACTAACCAACCAATGGATAGTCACTCTATGTCGAAGTTGCTCACGCCTTCCCAGTCCCAATTTCCAGCCGAATTTTACGTGATTATATCGAACTTTGGTTTGCTAATGAATTTTATTTACAAGGAATACGCTTGGGTTTCCTTATGGTAAGACGAGGTTCTTTTTGCTCGTTGACGGGTCGGGCGCTGAATCAAGGTTAAATGCTCAGGGTTAGCGAGTAAGCTTCAGCCATACACCGTTCTATTCTTTGCTAAGCTCCGCTAACATTCGAGCAGTCTGCATAACAAAGCAGAACATCCCTCATCATGAAAGAGATTTTGCAGAAATTTCGCATATCAGAGCTGACAGACGTATAAAACTCTCATATGGTACTTTTGCCAACATTGTCTAAGTTTCCGTAACACTAGTTGCTTTGCTGACTTTATATCATTGTTTTAAAATATCATTGTTCAAAGTACTCTAGAGCAATGAAGGAGAATAGCTCAAAACACCCTTGAATGAATTTGAAATGAGCTGCAAGTGTTTCCTTTTTAATATAATTGTGGACAATTTGTGTCCCACACCAGTGTAATCTATGCAATAATCCATAAAATTTTATCTGTCCAGACAACAACCAAAGCCAAGTGTCTTCAATATGAAAGGCAAAACTGTGACGTCACAAAGGGTGTATGACATCAGCCGGGGTTTTTTGAGTCTGCTGTCTGAAAGACTGACTCGAGTCGCTCACTCGTATTGCATCTCTTGCAGAGTAAAGCGATGAGAGCCCAGTCCAGTTCTTCTCCGATTCACGTCCACGTTAACGAAACCACACCAGTCCACGTGCATGTGAACAGATCGGGTCATACCAGGACTGCTCAGGTTAGATCCGCCACGAAGAACTTGAATCTTTGTCATTCTCTGCTTTGAATCACCAAGTTACTCTTATTGTTCACCTTAACATGGATGAAGAGGAAACTGAATAATATGTATAATTCTAAGTTGGATTTTTTTCTTGTAAAGTTCTTTTTCTTTCATTTGCATTCTTCACTGGTTTTGCAAGAGTTACACATTCAATTGAAGCTCAATTGTCAATCACTATTTCCACCAACAGTTTTCCATGATTGATTTTTAAATCCCAACGGAAAAACTGAAATAGTTGGGCTATTTTTAACCTCAAATAATCTGCAGCAATGACCTCAGAATGATCGAGAAGTATCTAAAACAACAGTAACAAGTTATCTGACGATGACCATGACATTAGATTAGATAACAGTAAGAGTCTAAAATATTGTTCAAACATTCAGATAAAGTGCCCTGAAATCAGCATGAAGTATTAAGTAGTAACAAAAAACAACCAATAACATAGTCAAAAACAATGGAGTGCATCAAAAAGTGTGTCTTTGATAGATAAAAAACAAAGGAGACACAACAAAGCTCCGTCCCACACCCAGTGTCAAAACTCGAGTGCCCTGGGATCCTTCAGGAAATATGTCCTTAGGGAACATCTCATACCAGTGGGAGGTAAAACACCTGAAGGAAACCTGATTCCCCTTTACCCGTCATCCAATCAGATCTCTAGGGTTAATAAATGTATGCATTTTTTCACCAAGGGGCCTACACACCGTCTAGAGATCAAGCCTCCCCTCCATGACAATGAAGCTCAGCACTCACACAGTGCACCGCGCTTGTCTGAACTCACATCAGAACAAGAAGAGGGGTTACATGGTCAAGTCAGCCAGTATGAGAAGATCGACAACTTGATTGACAGCTTAATCACTGAAGTCAGCTCTCTAAAGAAAGAGGTCAGTCTCCTTTGAGTCACACGAGCCCCCACTATCAGGTTCTTGTCAGGCTCGAAGCAGGAGAGAGACAGTAACAACGGTAATGCCGACTCCAGCTTCAGAAATAGAAAACCCATCTCCATTAGGATTGTCCTTGTGAAGTATAAAGTCATAAACGTTGCAGGCAGATTTTGCATGAGCTACAGATTGTGAAAAAGAGAAAAACTTAAATGTCATCAAAGGTTCTAAAGCTCCCGAACTCCTTATCCTCAAGGTGCATCTGCTGGAGCGCCAGTCGGAGAAGCTGAATGCCTCCCAGCAGGTGATAGCCAAGCAGGAGGAAGAGCTCGCCGAGGTGACCAAGGAGCTGGAGGAGACTGAACGGGAAAACACACGACTACGTCAGTCAATGGAGAAGATGCTGGAAGATATTGACTACACAAGGTAGATGTCTTATCAAACACATTGACCAAATCACTTTTCATTTTCATCCCAATGGAAACAAAAAATGATTAACTAGTCCCCTCAACATGATGCTTTACGTTCTTAGAAAGAATCAAACAAAGCCTGAGTAATGCTCCCCAGTGTGTGTTATTATTTGTAAATATTATGCTAGCTTCTTCAATCAGAGGTGAGGAATATAACACAATATTGGGATTTGGTCACTAGAGTGCTCACTGACACATCTGTCAGCTGGTTCCCCTCCACTGATGTTTTGGCCAATATGAGAAGAACAACATTGTATAAGATGTAGTATATCTATACTTGTAAGCATATAGCCAGGTGGACATCAACCTTGTTTTCAGATTGATATTTGTCACTAATGCCCGAACCCACTTGGTAAAAACATAAACTAACTATTTGAGAGCTCCAGCACTGCAAATAACATTAGTCAGAGATAACATAACATAACAGACAGGGATTAGCATTGTTCTGTTTCAGGACTAATAAACAGTGGGAAATTGAGTTGGTTCATAGATGCATATTTCTGATACTGTCATCAGAAACAGAGAAATTCAAGAAGCATGGCTCATCCATTTTCTATTATTTCTCATTTTAGGCAATAAACCATTTTGAATATTTACATGATCTCCTTTTTAATTATCTGTTGAATGTATTTGCATGCCTGGAGGTAATTTGATGTAACAGTAAGACTCTTCTTGTCCTCAAAGACTGGAGACAGTCAGTCCGTCACAAGACAAAGACACTTTGCTCAAGAAACTAATGGAGGCTGAAATGGATGGGACAGCAGCTGCCATGCAAGTGTCAGCCCTGCGAGAATCTGTTTCCAAAATGGCCTGCACTCGTGGCACTGTGAGCATTAACTCAATATTTTACCTCAGAATATAGCCTCAACATTAAACTGAAGAAAGCAAATGTCAGATTCTAAATCCATGGCTTCAAGAAAACTGTTCATACTGTTATTGGACACAAATTAATTCCATCAAATGAATGAATATGAAAAGTATCTGGAATACTTCAATTTGAAAACAGCAGAAAATGCACAGGCATGTACACAAGTAATACATACAATAGGAAATATAAACAAATATACAAAAATAGACAACAGTGAAAATGTACAAATTAACAGTATTGATTGTGAAAAAGCATTCATATAGAATACAGGAAAGCAATTTATGTGTGTTCAACAGTGTTTTACAGTTAAGACTTGCAGTAGAGTTTGCAGCAGGACCAAGTTACTGCACATTTTTCCATAATTGTCTTATATATATATATCTGTGTACATCTGACCGCTGAACTCCCTCATGTTCACCATAAAAAAGGAGCTATCAGGCTCAGAGCCATCCATCTTGGCCCTTCGAAAGGACCTGCTGGTGCAGAAACTGGACACATTCGAGGCCACAAGCCGAAGTCTGCGACACCTACTCCGAGATTGCCGTGGGTCCCAGGTACCGTGAAACAGCGCTCAGACAGCGCAGTTCAATTTTCACATCGTTAATGAATGTCAAGTTATCGCAGGGTAAATTTATCAATAGCAGGTCTAGCCCAGCTATGTATCACATTCACAGCGAGTCAACAAATCCCGCATGAGCAAGCACCTGGCGAAAGTGGCCAAGGCAAAACAAAAGAAAAGGAGCAGACTCAGGAAGAGCAGCTATCTGCCCCGACTGGTTGGGCTGAGACGAGCTAGGCAAGGCAAGGCAAGTTTAATAAATAGTAATTTTAAACAAAAATGCTTTCTATAGTGAAAATCTACGAAATGAGAAAAAGTGAGACTGCTTGTTGTGTCACATCAGCTGCTTGATCATAGCAACAATTGTGACAACCATCAAGACCTTTTTGATAAAAGAACTATGTGAGAGAAGCTCACTCTACTATTTATCTATCTGACATACTCTTCTTTGCAGGTAGTATATATAAAAAAACAACTATCTTGTTGGCATGTGTCTAATTTGTGACACATGTTAGTCATTACATTTATTAAAAAAAACCAAAAATACTTTGCTCTCATTTTTGTCTACTGCACCTTCATACCAAACATAAACAAATACAATGAATTATATTCAGTCCTTGTATTTGCTCCTGTATTTTCATTGTTTTTCTTCCTTCGATTTTTTGGGAGAAATTGAGCCCACAAAAGATCAGAAGTGTTTGCGTTCTGCACACCAACTGGTTTCAGTTATGCAATTGCATCTTTTTTTTTGCACTATTCTCTGTCTTAAGGTTCCGGAAATTCTGTATTTCTGCAAGTGCATTTTTTCATTAGAAGAGGCATAAAACCTCAATAGCTCAAAAAGAATTCTTCACATTTCGTTCAAAATGAACAGATAAATATTGGAATATGTCGTCGCTGATGTCGTTTGTTGACTGTTTTTACAGATGGAGTCAACCCGTCTCTCTGAGCTGAAGGACACATTACACAGCAAACTCACAGAAAGAGAGGCAGAAAATGCAGTGAGTGGAACAGAAGCTGGACGCTAACATTTACTTAAACCAACAGTATGCTTTTCCATATCTTACAGTCAGTCTGAGCACTATTTTATTGTTTAAGTTTTTTGAAGAGGCTTTTGATGGGAGGTTCTGTGGCACTGGCCTACTCTCTCAAGTAGTTTATCCATGCTAAAGAAAATAACTCTTACTTGCCCCTTTGCATAAAAGATACAAATGAATTTTTTTTTCTAATTTTTTGCACAGAATCTTGTGGTTAAACTTCAAGAGAAAGATAGAGAGATTCTAAATCTCTCCAGCCTTTTAGAGACTGAGAAGGTAATGCGTAACCTCCGACAAGACAAATGTAACTGAAGCATTTTGCTCTAAGGTTTGGCCACTGAAAGTATACATGCAGTCTGTTTGTGACTAATGTCAACTATGCTGAATTCTGGGAATGCAGGACACTTCCAAGAGTTCAGCTGATATCACCAAGACTCTTGAATCAACAAGAGCCCGTCTACAGGGACAGCTCCGGAGCAAAGAAGCTGAGAACAACCGCCTTACTGTGCAGATAAAGGTTTGTCATGTCTAACTTGTGCCATCATAGGGCACTGATTGTTATGGCTTATTGTATTATCATTTTCAAGCGTCCTAATCAAGCTAGCAAACCGAGTTGTTTTGTGTTTTGGTTCAGAACCTGGAGCGATCAGCCAACCAGCAGAAGGCTGAGAGGGAGCTTCTGTCCCACCAGCTGACCAGGCTGAAGCACCAGGCCAGTTTTGACAAAGACGCTCTGAAACGGGCCACACGGGCCCAGAAACAGCGAGCTGAGCGATGCCAGGACACCGCAGGCCAGCTTAGCTTCCAGCTGCTGAACATGGTGGGACTGAGTCAGAGAGTGCGGCTGGCAGATTCATCTAACAAGCTCTGTATTATTCTCTCCTCTTCCTTGCTGTTCCTCTCAGGGGTCACCGCGCTAGTCATCTGCCTCCATCTAACCCTGTCCTCTGCATCCTCTTCACTCACACAAGCTCTGTATTGATTCACCCAAATAAAAACAAGCCACAGGCATCTGACAGAGTGTCTGAAAAATCATGCCTGAATATTGCTCCGTGACATTTGAATTTATTTTGATTTCAACAGGAGAAGCAGGTGGCGGATGCCTTGTCGGCAGCAGAGACATGGCAAAACCGCCACACCCAAGAATTAAACGACAAGAGTAAACTGGAGCTTGAGCTGTCTCTGCTGAACAGGTACAAACAGACAAGAACTAAACATGGCAGCCTGTATACAACTGCCACCCTCATACTTACACTGATGTGACCTGGCCTGTAGATGTAGATTTTTTTAAACTTGTAAACCCTTCAGAATTCCAGTTTGTCATTTTTAAATTACACAGTTTTGGAAATTTGTACGATTATGATCGGATTTGTTTCGGTGCAAAAACGTAACATGGGACCGTTTTTGCAGCCGTGTCACAGAGCTGACTGAGAAGCTGCGGAGCACAGAAGATGAAGGCAGAGCAGAGAGAGATGCCTTGCTAGAACGGCTGCACGGACTGAATAAACAGAGTACTGAAGCCAAACTGGAGAACCAGTCCCTCAAGGTGAAGCGAGTATTTTAAAGGAAATTTCATCGTTTTGATCATTTTGGTTTCAGAGGCAGAATTTTGGGGATATAAAGCATACGTTTGTTCATGATAGGTTAAATCTACATTGGACATGTCGAGGGTGCATACACACTCTTCTTGTCCTTCCGGCCGATCCTTTTAGGGGTCGCCACAGCAACTCATTAGCCTCCATCTTTGCATACGAGTAACTAATTATTAAATAGGTATGAGACTTTATAAAGCAACACGAAATAAGTCTACTACATCAACAGATTTCAATGTCAAAGAGTAAAATTGCAGTTTGAGGTTGCTACATCATGTCATTTCCACTATCCCCTATCCATTTCCACTATTTCCACTATCCAATGATACTATGTTCAATATAGCACCATTTTATGTTACTACTTCTTCTTCTTTTCCTTTCGGCTTTTCCCTGTCAAGGGTCGCCACAGCGAATCAACCCTCTCCATCTAACCCTATTCTCTGTATCCTCCTCTCTCACGTCAACTACCTTCATATCCTCTCTCACTATGTCCATAAATCTTCTCTTCGATCTTCCTCTAGACCTCCTGCCTGGCATCTCCCATTCCAGCGTCCGTCTACCTATATAGTCCCTATCCCTCCTCTCACTAATATAACATTTATAACATTTGGGAATCACTTGACTGAGTTCTTTTCAAGGCAGTGTGTAGTCTTTGGTTTGGCAGGGTATGTTTTAATCTGGAACGACTGCATGACAGCAACTTCCACACACGTGCATATGGTAGAGATGTCTGAAGGCAAATACTCTGGCCCTTATGACTTGCAATGATAGTGCAGACAGAAGGTCCTCAAGATTGTTAAACCTTTGAGGGACAAGACAAAAATCCCAATCAGCCCAAGTGCATTGGAAATGATGCAGACATCCCTGTAACTGACTCCAAATTTGGTAGTAGTAGCAATTCAGTTGAGAGATACCAATAATTTCGTATTTCTGTTTATGTTGGGACAAGCTGCCACTTTTAGTCTACTTATTAACATGTTTTTCTCAATTACTGTTCTTTTCTATCTTATGTAATGTCCTTCCCGCCCTCGTTTTTTACTCTTAATCACGTTACAGTGACTTGCACCGCATTAATAAACATGGATCATCCTGTCAATTTAATAAGCTCTGACGCATAATGTTCCTGTTAGGCTACAACATCTGCACTTGAGGAGAAGCTGGCTCTGTCTCTGTCTGAGCTCCAGGAGGTCAAAGCTTCTGTCAAGCAATACGAAAGCCTGCTGGAAAGCTATAAGGTTCAGGTATGTGTTGCCTGTTGTGTTGTTGGGGCTGCAGTCATGGTCCACTGTGATCCAGAAGTGTGAGTTCAGTACTTCTCTTTTAAACACCATTTACAGGTGGGAAAAACCCAGGCTGAAGCAGAGGAGTACCGCTCTCAGCTAGCTAAGGTAGAAATCGAGGCCCAGGCAGTGCGTGCAGAGGTGGACATGGAGATAGAGCAGGTGCGCAAGGATATGCTGGGACAGCTGGCAGAGCTGGAGCCTCTTCCCGAAGCCTTACGATACTCCCAGTTCCAGCTGAAAGAAGCACAGGAAAGGGCACAGAGCCAGGAGAGGCACAACATGGAGCTCAGCACAACTCTGAAAGAACTCCGCCTGAAGGTCACTGCACATCTGTGTTCAACAGTTTCAATTGAAACTTGTATTGTTCAAAAAAATAATGAATAACATGACTTAAACAGTATGTATGGAAAATGTAGTTTTAATCACACTACAAGCTAATTGAATGGATAGACAGCGTTTTTTTTACTTTTGCGAATGAAAGGTGCAGGGAATTTTTGTAGTGTGTTAAGTACACACTGAATACTGCATTTGTGCCAATCTCCTAATGAGGTATTTATCACATGTTGTATCAGGTGGAGACCCAGGAAGGCCAGGCGGAGCTTCTGAGACAGAAGAACAAGATGCTGCTAGAGGAGAATAGAAAACAACAGCACCAAGTAGAGAATCTAGAAAGGTCTGTAACCCATTGATGCTGGATTGGCTTCAACACTTTGGCCATATTTTGCAGTACAGCGTCCGATATTATCCACAGCAGCATCCTTTTTTTTTTTTTGTTACAAGTGTTTTTATTCAAGTTTGATTTCCCAGAATTTCTTCATTGGTTTTGTACGCATTTCAGATTATATGAAGCACTGCTCAGAGAGTGTCCCTATAGTTGCTGTTTTTTGTGCTTTTTATCAGTGTTATATATTTCTATATTTTTCGTCACTATAAATCATTTTAATTTAAAAAATAAGGCTATAAACTATAATCAGTACATCCACATCTTCTGATAATTTTACCAACAGTACAGACTTTGGTATTATTTTAATTAAACTTGATTGCAAATCAGTTTTGGGGAAAAAAAAAAGACAAAATATTCAATTTACAACCTTTTTTCATACCAGAGAGGTGTGTTCAGGAATCAAATTTAATTTGCAGCCTCATTAACACAGTCACAAATTGTTTGCTTTATTTCAGTAAACTGTAACAAATAACATGACCTGTGAACATGTCATGCATCCTATGGTAAAATCTTAGTAAACTAAAAAATATGTAAAAAAGTTAGCTTCTTTTCAACGTTTAGAAAACTGGAGGCAGCTGGCAGGGAGAAAGGTGATCTGCAGGCAATCATCACCAAACGAGAGGATGTGATCCATGCCAATCAGCTTCGTCTAGAGGAGAAAAAAAGGGAGTGTTCCTCGCTGGGCCGAAAGCTAGAAGAGGCTTTGGATGATGCCCGCCAACAGGTAAGTGCCAAAGAGCGAGCAGAGTTGGGCTATATCCAGAAACCCAATAGCCTCACATGACAAATATAGAAAAGTGTCTGTAAGTACTGTGGCAGAAGAGTGTCCATGCATAGCTACAATTCTATTTTGTATTCCACCTTCCCATGCCCCCAACCATTAATTCAGTTCAATTCCCCGTGTCTATCGTCAGATTAATGAGACCAGAGAAAGGGCTGTAACAAAACAGCGTTCCTCACAGTCCAAGATACTTGACCTTGAGACCCAACTCAGCAGGACCAGCTCTGAAATCAACCAAATGCGACGCTGCAAAGACGAGGTAAATGAATCCCTATGCCAGGAAAACTGATACTCCACGAACGAACTCTAATCTACTGTATGCGTTTCTGTTGCTCAGGTGGAGCGGCGCTACCAGAGCCGACTTCAAGACTTAAGAGATCGCCTGGAACAGTCAGACAGCACAAACCGAAGCCTGCAGAGCTACGTCCAGTTCCTCAAAGCCTCCTATGCCAATGTGTTTGGAGACCCACTTCTAAGCAGCTCAATGCGAGTAACCTAATTCATTTATGAACTTTGCCGTTTGGTAATTTAAAAAAACTACACACATTCCACAACAGTATCATCTTTGTGTTTGTTACTTTGGGCCTTTGAAGGTAAGTAAAAAAATGCAGCCCGCTGGCATTATCAGGACAGTAAAACAGTATATTCTAAAATGAGAACATCTGTCCTGAGTGATCTGTGGGCCACAGTCACTTGCCTGCCACAAATTGTCCTAATTTCTTACTGGGATGTCATTCTGTCGCTCAGACCCCACATTAAATGAATATTAACTGCTTTGGCATCAGTGGTACAACCAGATTTGTCGATTCTTAAAATGTACTACAGTACTTTGAGTCTTGGGAAGATTTTATGTTGATGCAGTGTAAATTTTCCCTCCATTGACCAAAAAAAGGCTCCTGGGCATTATCTTCCTACTATTGAAGGGGCCCACTGTTTAGAGTGTAAAATCAATCTACATAGTGAGGGCAACGTGGTACAAAGATGGAGATACACAGCAGCACCAAATTGAACACTGTCCCTTATAAAACACTACAATGTATAAAATTGTCATTGCTTAAATCACACCTGCTTCATCTCAGGGAACTTTGTTGCATTTCTGCTCCCGTAGAATGTCTGTTGAGACGTTGATCTGTATGGGTTTTCTTCCCTGTGCTGGTCTCGCTTTTTGCAACATTATGAAAACAAAGAAGTTGACTTTGTTGTATTCTGTTTTGCACCATGGGACAGTGAAATGCTTTTTGTCAACCTGAAAGAAAAACAATTTTTCCACTGAAACACTTTGAGAAGTCTGTCAAGAAACAACATCGAGCTAGAGAGCACAATTGCTTCAAGGTCAATAACTTCGGGTGCTCAGTTATAATGGTCTAAAAGCTAACTGATGATTGTAATTAAAATAAGTCTTTGCTCTAGCCTTTGTGACACTGCTGCATTTTTGAATCAGTGCTATGCGCTGTGTGATTAACTGGCACAAACCCATTGTTTGTGCACCAAGTGCTTTAAACCTCTATACTTTATTCAAATATGACTCCCCTATAAACTGGGTGGAAGACTACGTCACCTAGAAAGTATCATTTTGTTGGGGCTCCACTGCATATTCTACCTTTTTTACTTTGAAAAACTATAGACACATGATAAATAGATAAATACGTTGAGAGAACGTTTCAGGTTTCATATTGTCATTATTTTGCATTTCAGTTCATTTCCAAAGAAATGTTATTTGCAATCCTTTCTACAGTTTCATTTGCAGTCTAAATCAAATAAATGTAACTTGTCAAAAATGTCGAAATTACACAACATAGCATGCTGACTTCAGCTATATAATATTATTTCATCAAGCCGTCCGTTCCCCCAAATGCACTGTTGCTGTGTGACTGTGGTGCTGCAAATACTGGTGCTATAAGTGTCCTTTGTCTAAAACACAGCAATGTGACAAAAAATGCACTTTGTGTTTATTTCTTACACTGACTGATTTTTGTTCAATGCATTTAAGCCTAATTTATATCCCTTGTAAGTATCTTAAACCTTTAATAAACAAAGTATTTCTTCTATGGAGGTCCAACTGACTGTAAATCAATGTGTCTCTTACTTTGTCATAAAAAGAATTGAACACTTCTGGAATTTGTTTTGTCATTTGTTTGGTATCCAAAGGGTGTGTCCAATTCAAGGCATCTTATGTTTTTGTATTACCTCATAGCAAGTATTCCAGCAAATTGAAATTCCCCCAAAAGAACACAACATGCTGACATGCATACGGACTCTAAGATGGCATTTGAGCAATGGAAATAACAGACTATGGATAATTGCTCCAAAGTTGCAACTCAGGCACAGATGATCTCTTGTCCGATCGTCCTTGTGGCAGTCAGCTGATTAGACTGCTGCTGAGTAAGAACTCTTGATTAGTTTAGATATTCTTGAATTAAAGCATCAGCTGTGGGAAAAGCAAAGGAAAAAGTTACCCCCTTATAGGTATATCAATCAAACCTTAATTCTGTAATACTTTGTGGTTGAAAGACTTTATTTACACTTTGCTTTCGTTTTTTTTGATGTATTATTTTGAAAGATTTCATAATAAAGATCATGTTTGTATTCTCGAAGCTCATCTGTTTATGTTCAAAAATACACATTAGATTAATTGGAAACCTTTAACTCCACCGCGTTGCTGACGAATCGATGTGCGGAATAGACAATGAATGATCTAATCTATTTTCTTTTCTAAATTTTTCGCTTTACTCTTACTTCTTGTTTGTACAGGACTTTGATGAAAAGCACTTTATAGATAAATGTATTATATATTTAACATGATATGGTAATGCAGCAATTCGAAAACAAAACAACTAAGGTCAAATAATTTGATATCAGTCATTTTTTAGCTCTCATTTTCTAATGAAGTATACAAAGAATCACCAAAAGTGAAGTAGACCGTTCATTATTTTTCTGTTAATCAAAACAAACATCAATTGTGCTGCGTCTGGGCATGCGCATTATCGTACCCGAAGTGAGTTCGGAACTAATCGGCAATGTCCGTACAGCTGCAGAAATTACGTCACGCTTGTTGAAAAAAAAAAGGAAGCAGTCCTCCCAGACAGCAGCAGCCTCGTCTCTTGTCGATCCGCCCGAGCAGCCACCGCTTCGAAAGCTTCGTCGAAAACAAACCGAGGTATTAAATCGTCTTAATTCACCTCAGCTTGATGCAGTAGAAAAGGCGCAATGTAATGCCAGCTTACTATTTAAACCTATTTTGGAATTTAAAATTGTCTTGACCTGCTTTGAATGTGGGTCGCTAGCATGATAGCCAGTCTTAGCTAGCTGCAGGTATTTGCTATTGTTAATTGATATTTACTCACCGGTTGATAGAGTCAAGTGAGCGAAGGCAAACAAGTATCTCCGCTCCACATTTCAAACGATCTAAGGGTGATATTTTTTCGAAATTCGGTTCTCACCGACGTTATCATACAGGGTCACCCGTTGGACTGCGTCGTATGCAGAATTTGTAATTGTTATATTGTCATCTCTGAGAAGTTAATTATCTGTCTCTCCAGCCCCCCCCCCCCCCCGGGTGTACAAAATGTTTTCTTTCACTAAAGGAAAACCC
>CAAKHD010000239.1:25477-41762 GCA_901007705.1 Fistularia tabacaria | reverse complement strand
ACTCCTGCGATTCAACACACTCACACACACACACACACACACACACACCGGGAAAATACACACACACACACACACACACACACACACACACACACACACACACACACACACACACAACACACACTTCGCCTGGTCTCATGGGGCATCCAGGTCTTCACATGACTGATGGAGGGAAATCCCCATGTTTCATTCATACAGTCGGGCAGTAACTGGGGTGGAGGCCAACGACATTGGAAACACGTTAAAAAATGATAACGTAATAAAGAAATATTATTTGTATGGTGTGTATATATATATGTATATATATATATATATATATATATGTATATATTTATACATACATACATACACACACATACATATATATATATATATGACTTAGAGATTATACAAAAAAATAAACTTGCACCAGAAAAGAGTGCTTAAAAATATGTTGTTAGATGTAAACCTCACATCAGACGGTGTGGCAAAATAAAACTCCAGAAATAGAAAAAGACGTGGAAACCTGTGCGGCCGGCCCGCTGCCGGCCAATCAGAGAGCAGTTCATTCAAACATCAGCTTCTTTCTTCCGTGTTTGGGGAGAAGAGCAGGGGGCAGGCGGGGTTGGGGGTGGAGGTCCAGCTGTGGAGCCGTGATGGAGAAGATCTCAGGGGCTGCGTCCGTCCAGCAGTGAGAAGCTGAGAGGCGGTCGGTTGGACGTGTCGGGAGTTCAAGAGTGGAAGAATTGTTTCCTTTTTTTTTTTTTTTCTTTTGTTGTTTTCTTTTCCTTAAACTTTTCCTTAGCCCGGTTCCAGAGCCACGTGTCCGCCGTTAAAAGCTGTCTTTCTGAGTGTGCATCTGGTCCTGGATCCGCTCCAGCATCTCCTGCATCCGCCGCAGCTGCAGGGAGAGACCAGGACGAGACAGGCTTTAGCGTTTAACACGCGTGCGCGCGCACACACACGCACACACACACACACACACACACACACACACACACACACGACGAGGGTTTTGTGCCCGAGTACATTTTCCACACTTGATCTCTCAGATCAACGGGCTGCTCAGGTGTGGGTCACGTGATCACCCTCTGGAGCTTTGGATGTTATAAACAGCTTATTACAGATCCGTGAGTCAGAAACTTCAGGGGGAAAAGAAAAGCACATTATTCTTCGCCTCGGAGTTTTTGCTCGGTTGTGCTTTTCTGCACCAAAGTCGTTATTTATTTCAACATATTATTTCTTTGTCCGAATGAAATGGAAGCTTCAAAAAAAAAACATTGAATAAATGAAAGTGTCTTTATTGGATTAGATGGGTGAGTGAGTTTCTATTGTGGGGAAACTGGGTGGGTGATAAACACATCAATTGTATTTCATCATATCCAAAATGAAAAAGCATCAATTCCTGCGAGTTTTATCCAAGTCTGGCATGACTCAGCTTTTCAATTGTACTGGCTGTTGATTAAGACTATTTTAATACAAATAATGGACTATAAGAACTGGCATTCCTGAGTAATGACAGCGTTATTAGAGCGTTCAGCTAAGAAAGGGAGGTAAAGAGTTTCCTCCTTCCAGAGCGAGGCCTGTGGATTTCAACTCCGGGTAAAATACGGGGATCTTGGGGCCGCAAAGACTCTGCGGGAGGGGATTTTTGGTCTTTAGCTCTGTGACGTTCACGGCATGAGAGACAGCTGTCTGAGGAAATAAGGGATCCTGCAAGCAAGGGCATTGAATAGTTGTTGGGTTTTTTTTTCCTTCGTCATTTCCACTGAAATCACCGCAGAGAGAGATTTGTCAGCAGCCGGCATTGGCAGAGAGACAAACCTCGGTTACAACAAAACTAAAGTGTATCAAAATGTATTTGGTTCTGGAAAGCTCTTTTTTGTAACTTTATTATTTTTTTTCCACTCTGTCACTTTTACTGTTTTTATTTTGATTGTTTTTTTTTTAAATCTGTATTTTGTCTATTTAAATATGTCTGGGTGGTGTCCTTGTGTGTCAAGTAAGGCGCCTTAAATAACATTTTTTTATTAATATTATTGTTACTTCAGTGGTTCAAGTGACCAGGAGGGGACGGTGGGGGGGCGAGGCTGGACCAGCCATGTTTTCGAGGCTACTCATCGTCAGCCCCAGAAAACATGACGCGACCGTACTTTAAGGAGGGCAGTGAACGCAACGCTCCGTGAGCCCGAGAAGCTCAAAGGGCTTCGTCCTCCAGCTGGTGGTACAGGGGCTCCGGGCTGGACCGGGCCGCGGGGGGCCCGCGGGGGCCGGGGTCGAGGCCCGGCTCATACTCGGGGCGTCGGTGCCGGTCCGTCGGGCGGTCGGTGTGCCGTACCTCCTCGTCTTTCTCCCGGATGAGCTTCTCCATGTCGCTGTCGGCTACGTCGCCCACCGCGGGGATGGGGAAGTCGGTGCCGCTCTCTCTGGTTAGCTTACTGTGGAGACACAGGCGGGGGAATGAGCGTCCACTCCTACGACCAGCGGGGAGGCAGCGTTCGGGGTCACAACCAATGATGGGGGTTCCACCAAGTGGACCATAAGAGCTCAAGGGATTTTATCTTCTGTGTTTGGATTTGGAGCTTTTACACGAATTAAGACATTTAAATGTTTACAACATCAATGTCTTTTTAAGCGGTTGAAACTAAGGGAGACAATACCGATCTTTCCAAAATTGTGCAGATTTGGGGGATGTTTATGGATACTTTGGGGTGATTTTCTAGATATTTTCCAGAAATTACTTCCGAGTTTCTTATGTATGTATGTATGTATGTATTACATTACTTATTTATTTGGTTTATTTATTTGGTTTGCTTTCTATCTCATTGCAAGCTTTTAGGCAATTTCTTGCTCATTACTTTTTGTGTCTGTTCGTCATCTCTTCCGTCACGCACTGAGAACAAACATACGAAAATAATGACTTGAGAAAAGTAATTCAATTTACTTTAAGACTTTTTTGTGGCAGAGCGCAAATACCCCCAACTTTGGTGTCTTTTTGACTAAATAGAGGAGAACTATCTAACCTAGAAGACCGGAAGCACTTGTGACGTGTCTTCACGTTCCACATCCCCTCTTGACGCGTGTGTGCTGCATGTCGGTGTTTAACGGCTGATCCGTAGACACGTGTCTGTGTGTGTCGTACTTGCGGTTGCGCTCCTTCACCACCATGCGGGTCATGCTCTGGATGCACTGGGCCCTGTAGTTCTCGTAGTGGGTCTCCCGGGTCACGTCCTTCAGGTCTTGCATGTGAGTGCGCACCAGCATGTTCCTCAGCTTCACGAAGTCGCAGTGTGCCGAGTTCTCGACTGCGGAGCGAGACGTGCACATCGACATGCGTGTCACAGTTCTCGACCTCTCAAGACGTTGGAGCTCGTGGCAAAAACGGGCCCTACCTTCCACGATGCCCCAGGGGTACAGACGCCCTCGCACCCTCTTCCCTTTGGCCTCCACCACCGTGTTGCTGCCGATGACTGCGAACGGGATGCTCTCCTAACGGCCGGAACAGATGATGTGATCACACGATCAAAATTCACAGAAATCTGGCAGGATGTTAAAGGACTAGTTCAACCAGAAGTGTAGAGCGAACGGTGAGCAGCGTGAAAAAAAGAAGTGAAATTAGAATAACTCAAAACAGTTCTGTATCTGTAATCTGAGTAAAAACCCAGGACACCTGACTAAAGGCGGGAACGGATAGACTGATCAAAACATTACAATGATTCAAAGAAATCAGGCAGGATGTTTAAGGACTAGTTCAACCAGAGGTGTAGAATGAACGTTGAGCAGCTCCTAAATATAAATTAATCTAATATAAAGTAAAATGAAATGAATTTAAAATAAGATCAAATAAAATAAAACTGCTCTGTACCTCTAATTCAACCAAAAAAAACCCAGTGATTTTTACCTGCAGTCAGTTTCAGAAAAAAAAAAAAATCTTGTTATTTTTTCTTTGTTTGTTTTGTGTCATTATGCCCTGAACATTGTTTCAGTTCTCCTCAGTTGTCTTTATCTGCAATACTAACCCTGACATTCTGTTGACGGTGGGGTGAGCAGATAATGACCGAAATGAGATTTTGGAGAGAACCGCTCCTTCGCCTCCTCAGCGAGAACTCGAATGGGGGTCGTAATGATGGAGTTACACGGACCAGTGAGTGTGGAGTTGGGAAGTGAAGAGGACACGTGGAATGTCCTTGACGCATGAAGACCAGAGAACGGCTGAGTCATGCCGACCATGACACCAGCAGGGGGCAGTCGAGCCCTGAATACCTCAGACGGTTTTACAACACCACTACCTTGCATTTTATTCGGAGAGGGCTTTGGTGTTTTTTTCCTTTCAATTCAATAGACGTGCACGGTGTCGGTTAAGGGAGGGGGGTCTCACACGTGCAACACAACTTACACCTTGAAATTTCCACAACTGAATTTTCAATGCGCTTCTAATAGCCTGTTGAAAAACATGACATTGCAGAATAACACTGAGCTCAGGCTGCGAGGAGAGGACGCTGAGTAAGTCCAGACCTTCAGCTCGAGGTCCTGCTGCTTGAATTCTTCGTCTTCATCCGAGTCGCAGTCGGGGAACTGGTAAATCTTGATCCCGTACTGCTCGATCTCCTCTCTGATCTGCGGGGAAACGCGGCTCAATTAGCGTCAAAATATGACCCGGGGGATGTAAAGCTTAAGTGGCAAATCCTGTTGATCAAGAATGAATGAGAAAGAGCCTGGTTCTTGCCTTGATTTTCTTTTTCTTGACCTCACTCGGGGTGAGCGTGTCTGCTTTGGCCAATACAGGGACAATATTGACCTTCTCGTGCAAAGCTTTCATAAATTCTACATCCAGAGGCCGAAGGCTGGAAGACAAAGCACCGCGCGGTCCGATGAGACATTGAGTCACCGAGTACGATATCATTATTTTCCTCCTATGGTGACGACCACGTTCAGATTACCTCTCGTAACAGATTTAATTGTATTTCTACAGGGAGACTTTTCATACATGTGGAGTCTGTGAGAAACGTCATGTCCTTCACCTGCAGATGGATCCATTCCCCCGCGGCTGTGACTTTGGAAAAGGCGCCAATGCGATAACTGAGGTTTAGAATACATTTTACAGTTTCACAAGGACGCTTATGTGGATGAGTGGGTGTGCACGGGATAAAGAGGAACGTGCCACGTCAGCACTCAGCGCAAACAATTGATCGAGCCAAAGCACCGGTTGTAAATTCCCCGGGAGGCAGCCGAGAGCTGCTTTAACTTGGAGCGAGAGGCTGCGGCATTAAGAATTTATCGGCCTGAATGCACAGCAAGAAGCTGCCGGTGCACAAGACATTTATGATAAATCCCTACGACCTAGGTGGAGGTTTGGGCAAAGGATGTGACATGCAGATGACGTGAGGCGGTTGCTCTTCACAAACGACGGGTCGTGGGCAACCGTCTAGTGATTTTTTCGAGCGGACACGGAGTGCTTCGTCGTACCCATGACCAAAAGGTGAGATGAAGTAGAGGCAGCAGTGCACGCGGTTGTCCTGGATGTTCTTGCGGTTGAGGCCACTCTCGTCCCTGAAGTACTGCTCGAACTGCTGGTCGATGTAGTCTGCCACCGACTTCCAGCTGCAGCAGAGACGCGGGTTGGAGGGGGCGGGGGGGACACTCAGTCTCCGGAGACATGTGCTGAAACTAGTGCAGCTCAAATAAGGTTATCAGGCTGTACAGTACAAGTGGGACTGGGTGATGCAGATTTTTTTTGTCTTTCCCACTCATCTTTTTCATCCATCTCTCAGTCTTTCTCTCTTCTTACCATTCTGTGTTGTTTACGGCGTCTCCGAATCCTGGCGTGTCCACGATGGTCAGCTTGAGTTTGACGCCTTTCTCTTCTATATCCACTGTGTGTTTGGTGATTTCTACGGTCTGTGTGATCCGCTCTAAGAGTGACAAACACACACAGACGCACATATCGTGTTTTGTAAGATATTGCAGGAATGATTTTTAACAAAGCATACAAAAAAGGATAGTAAAAGCCGGGGACGCCTCTCACCTTCAGCATTGAGCAGTTTCCTATCTTTGTAAAGATCTGTGAGAAAAAGACTGTTGACCAGGGTGGACTTTCCCAGGCCAGACTCTCCTTCAAAACAATAGAGAGAAGAAAAAAAAGGTTAGACTTGGCAATTCCTTGCAAGATCAAAGTGTGTGTGTGTGTGTGTGTGTGTGTGTGGGGGGGGGTCTCCGGATCAAATGTCCGCTAATGTGCGAAACAGGGATTTACCTGCCACCATTAGCGTGAAGTCAAAGCCCTTCTTGACTGACTTGCGGTGCACTTGGTTTGGCAGCGTGGCAAAACCTACATACTCCTTGTCCTGGTCCTGGAGGGGATTCAGAGACAGAAAAGACCGAATCGGGGATGAATTTTCAGAGATTCGCGTGAACACTTCTGTTTGGCGGTATGTAGACGAAATCCAGTTTACAGTGTCTGATAGTTCGGCACCAAACGACAACAACAAGAGCGAGAGCAAAAGGCAGTTGTAACGATCACAGAGAACAAGTCACGGCATATTCCGGCAGATTCTTCAGAAATCATCCTTTTTTCACTGCACACAGCGACAGATTTATCAGCTCCTCAAACACACAGAACCACAAGACACACAAGACTGACAGCAGAACTGAAGGGAGATCTTGTCAGGGGCCTCCTCGTGTTACCTCATTACTGTCGTAAGGATCAAATCGACCCCAAGGGCTTTTGGGCCTGGAGGGGCTGATGGGGGACGACGCGACAAACTCCACACTTCTGCTCTGCAGCAAACAGGGATCTGAACCCGAATCCGACTGGGCCCTACCCGCCACGGGGGGCCGCAAATAAGATGGGGTGAGCGGGCGGTCCTCGCCCCCCTCGGCTTCCCTGTCTGCAGCGAGAGCCTCGGGGTGGTGGTTGCCTTCCCCCTCGGCATGGTGGGGGTCTTGCATAATGCTGGCCACCTCAGAGTCATCAGAGTGGCTGGAGTGCTACAGATGCGGTGGGGTGGAAGGAAACCAGGCGGCGCAGGGGAACAGAGGGTGGAGGAAGAGATGGGCAGAAGACAGATAAATGCTTGGTGCACACATAAAAAGTAGATCCACCAAGGATCAGGACTACATGCAGACTTTTAAAGAAGACCTTGTTACTGGAGCCTAGGCTCCATTTATGTTTCTGAATGTTCATTTCAGATGGACAGCTCTTTCTTTTTTTTTTTGGTTTGATATATAAACAAGGAAATCCAGTCAGACAAGGAGAAAGCTATGGGACTGCCAGTCTCTCTCAGTGTTGATTTCACTTTCTGATGTTTTAAACATCCCCATCATTGCAGTTTGTGGAAAAGGCATTTCAACTCCTGACAGGCCACATTAGTGCGGGGGGACCATTTAAAAGTGTTAAATGGACACCGGGTGATCACTTAATGAAGATAGATCTTGTCAAAGGTGGGAAATAGTCCCTGGCACTCGGTGGATTTATACAGAATTTCCTTACTTTGAGGTACGAAAAGTGAATGAGCTGCAATCCAGCGCAGGAACTTAATTGTGCATTCCTTGGAGCGGAGAGAATCCTGCCATCAGCTTTTCCACCATTACAAGTTATAAATCGTCTGTCGGTTGGTATATTTTGCAGAGTCAACGCGGCGCTTTCTTCATACCTAATGTATTGAGTAAAACTAAATGAAAAGACTGTTTCAGTCATTATTACAATAATTGCAGCAAATTCAACCCATTGGCCCGGGAATTTTTTCTCAACAGAATTGCCTTCGACTCTTAAAAGAAACATATCAGTGGGACCCTGAACGGGATGAGCGGCTCGTAGTTGTGGCGGCTAAAATTTCTCGGGTTACCGGGGCATGTCTTTGCTGGCTGCGGTAAAGATAAATAATGCAGCAGCACTGAGAGAGCAATCTAGCAATTTCAATTCAACTGCAGTGACTCGGCATTCACGTTGTGTTTATGCACATCGCATTAGCTAAAACACGCATGGAAAGGCTGCTGAGGATTACAAGAAGTACAAGTGGAGGAAAAGTTCAGAGGAGACCGAGGGTGTCTTGTGTCGCTGTGCTCCGTGTCTGACGTGACTGATTGGGGACTTGAAGAGTTCAGGGGACGCGGGGGGAGTGACCGGTACCTGTTCGACATCGTGGTTCCTGCTGGGGTTAGGGGAGTCAGGGCAGGAGTCCTGCTCGTCTGATGACGAATGAATCTCATGGTCACTGTCCTCCATTGCAACCGGGGCAACAGAGCACTCTGCAATCTCCAACCACACAGGAGCACGTGGAGATGTGAAGAAAAGGAGCGGCGTGCAGGGGGGAACGAAAAAGACACGAGGAGGCCGCGGTGAGGAAATCGATCACACAGGGGAAGAGGGCCGGATCGGTGAGAAAGGGTGGAATTGTGATCAAGGCGGGATGATGGGAAGTTGGAAAAAAAGAAAAGGATGTGATTAAATAAAGAAAGAAATAAAATATAAACAACAACAATTTCCCTCAGGAAATTGAATAAGAATGGAGGACTGACTGATGTGGGCAAAAGATGTCAGGATACTGAGGAGACCACTTTGACGTAGAGATACACATCTGCTCCCAGGGAGGTGTGAAAATCACTTCTATGAAACATGACGGAACTCCAGTGTACTAAGATTGTCTCAGGCCCAACAAGGAATATTTTTCATTTCACACTTAAAATGTGACCCAGAGCATTTGTGTGCCAATTTAAGCTCACTTTGAATGAGTGTCATGCTGACTTTAAGATAATATTTTGACAATCCTCAAATAAATCTTACTGAATTTTGTGTAACTCCTGTAGTTTCAAAAGTGAAAAAAACAACTAATATATTTATGGTATTTTGGGATTCTGAAATCATGGCTGTATTTTCCAGCCCCAGTCTGATGGCAGAGGAGCTGAGAGGAGAATAAACAGAGGTGATGTATCATGGCGTTTGGAGGGCAGCTGATTACAGCCTCCCAGACAAAGCAGCGATGGCCTCCCATCGTTTTTTAAAATGGACTACTTACAGAAAATATCAGCTATTTCATGTTTGGTTATCAGTCCCCAGATGCATGTCACAGAGATAACGTTGCCATACTTTGCAAGCTGTGGTCCACATTGTAAGTAGGCTGTGTTCTAAAATCCCATCATCCCCTCAGCCTTGCTCCATCCGTGGCCTAAAGCTTTAATTATGTTGAGGTCCAGAGCTGAAGGCCAGAGGAGAAATTGATAGTTTCACAGTTCAGGAAATTGGTGACCTGCTTTTTTGTGCTGTGGCCGCAGCACCGAGATCAATGTCTAAAATGGTCGGTCCTCCATGACCTACATACCCCTAGTTGTTTTAACACTGAGCACATTAGAATGAAGATTATCTTTGGCTTTCGTAGTTTTTGATCAGGTTTTAGATTTGATGTGATTGACAGAGGTTGGCCTTTTAGCAGTCCATATCTGCACCTGGGCTACGAAACAAACCGGTTCAAATTGAAACCTCAAAGAGAAAGGTGAATCATCAACGATGTTACTACACAACAACTACAACAGGATTAACCGATACCATTCGGCGCCCCCACCCGCAGCCTCACCTCGTCTCTCGCGGTGCCTCACCTGTGGGAACTATGATGAGAATACAAAGCCTCTACTTCCACCCTGTGTTTAACCTCGTCTTCGTGCCACTTCAACGGGCCACTCCAGCGGGGACGCACAGAGCCAGAGCACTGGCATTTATAACCCTCCGACACAGGACACAGCGTCCTTCCCCCCCATTGGGCCGCCCAGGGACAGTGATCAGCAGCATTGATGAGCTGCACCATCACCGTTCACAGGCTCTGCATCAACATAATGCAGTCTGGTTAGGCAAACTCTCTTCACTTGACAATGCAGCTCATTAACAGCAACAGTAAATATAGTTCTCTGTTTATTGGCCATGATCTCAAAACATGCAATTAAATATATATTCTACATAGTGTAATATGCAAATGAGCCCATTAATGAATTAATCATAAAGTAAATACAGCGGCGTTTGTGTCTAAAACATTAAGCATTGAGGAGATTTGCTCATTTACATGTAAATTTATGCAGCAAGTTGCTCCAAAATACTATCAGAGGAGCAAGCTTCCCAGGATGAACTCTCTTTAGACTGAAAGGCAAAGAGGGAGTCATTTCCCCCTTGGTTTTCACTTGAACACAATAAACATAAAACCACAGTCCAAATTGGTTTTTAGAAGCTGATTTTGAGATATATTTACACGTTATTGTGCTACAGATAATTTGAACACACATGTCAGAAAGACACAAGTTTATAGCCAGAATTGTATCAGTGTTTGATTGAAAATCGCAGGGTACACGCTGGACTTAATAACAAATGATTTATTGACAATGCAGAAGGTGTGAAATGTAACAGTTTAAGTCTTTGAAAAAGGTTGGATTTTATAAAAAATTTGCAACCTAACTTAAAAGCAAATGTACTGATTTGTCTGTAAAATTCCAGAACAAATGCCCATCAATCAGTCTTCACATAAAAGACGCTATGTTTTTAGTTTTTCCTTCCTGAAGTGTGTCTCTCTCTTTTAATTAACTTTCTGAAACCAACCAACTTTTTTCAGCTCCCTTTGGAGCTACGTCTCTAAGTTACCGGTTTGCACTGCAGTGAATTTCGAGGGAAGTGGCAGGTAGCAGATTTCCATTAAGAACCCCAAAGCAGCTTTGTGAAGTAAACTGGTGAAGTCCAAACTGGAGCTCAGTGTAGCCCTTCGTCTCCGTCTGAACCAACCTGCTCTTAGTGCATGACGCGGTCGTGCTTTGTGTTGATGGATGTGTTAAGAGTGTGAAGGTTTGTCATGCGAGGAGTAAGTAAGCACAGCATGAATGAGCTTTCTTTAAATGTGATTATTATGAAAGTCAGATGAATCAGAAAGTGGAAAAAAGGCCTGTAACTGATCTCATAAGTGAGACATGAGAGGAGCAGAGCTTTTATCGAATTAAGACCAGATACTGGATGGTTTAATGTTTATGTTCTCCTCCCCTCTTTTAGAGAAGTGGATCCAGGAGGATTAGTACACTGAAGTCACACTATAGGTTCAGAGAAAACTGGTTTGATCAGGTGTTACTTTAAGATCCTCAAACAGGCTTCACCAGTTGGGCTTTCGTCACAAAAAAAAAGAAAAAAAAAAATCACTTTTCTATTGAACCTTAGTAATCCAGGTGAAAGTCTACCTGCACTGGCTCTACCTTTGCTGGGCTATGAAACACAAATAGTCAGAGCGTTGCTATATAAGCAGAAGGGATACTAAATCACCACCCTGTAGTTCTTACAGGTCTGAACATTCCTGGCCACAGTCAAACTGTTGTGTGTGAAGCAAAGATATCAATATGGTTATGAAACATGAGATCGATTGGCTCCACGTTCATCAGTTCATTTATGTCTAATCATGTCAATACAATGAAACTGACACACCAACAGTCTTGGTTGGTCATTTTTTGCATTGAACCTCCTTTTGACGAGTGACTTCCTTTATTAAGAATTTAATCAACGAGAATGTCAAAAGAGATTAAACAGCTTGTTTGAATTTTGTAGTATTGTTTTCAATGCAATGACGATAAAAACATCAGGATTCCTACAGATAATCGACTTCATGGGAATTTAATATGTAATGCTGGGCTCACACCAAAAGATTTTCACGGTCACAGACTAAAAACTGGGAGCCAGAAGGATATTTTACGAGTTTTACTGGATTTGCGGCATGCTCCCATCATCTTGATCGTTAAGTATAAGTTAAGTATATCTGAGCCGTTATAGATCAGTCTTTTCCTAGTCTTGGGCTTATGACAATATCAAACGTGTTTGATATGATCCCAAGTCTTTCAGCCTTTACAGTAACGTAAAACAGTCAACAACCACTAGGTAAGTTCTAAAACCTGGTAGACAAACAATCGCCAAAGTGGCAGTGGCGACAGAGACGGTATTTGTTGGCAGTATGGATGAACGGGAATGGTGAAGGACATCCTGATTGATATGGAACGAACAGAAAGCAGAGCAGACGGTGGAGCTGTAGCCAGAACAGCCTGGCTTGTACGATGTCACCTCCTCAACGTATCACGACAGAGCGGAGAAGGAAAAGCAATGCACTGAAATAGCAGAGGCTCCGCAAATAACCGGTGCAAGCATTGCATGGTGGGAAAAAATTGCGACCCTGTAAGATTCAGGTCTTTGTAAAATTGCAGTCTGAGACTACGTTGTGACAAAAAAATCTAAAAACTTGTCTTTGGATGTGAGCAGGTGTGAAAAGATAGTTTTCCACTAGTTTTTTGCAAATCTTTTCAAAGTCTTCTGATGTATGGGTAGCTTTAGTTATAAACGAGGACAAAGTAGAAAATATGACCAATTGAAAAGTTAATAAGGCCTTGCAGTAACACAATGCAAAATGTAGAAAAAAATGTCCACTACTCTTGTTTCTTTTATTATTTATATGAAAAAAAATCCTCTGCACTGAGGAAACAACTGAATTGGCTCAGACATAATTTTCAGATCGCTTCATTAGGGCACCACACAAAGACTCCCATTGGTACCGCTCTCATCTGAGAACTGGACCAATTACGGTTTCCATAACTGGCTGACATTTCAGCACCTCTCGAGGGTTGATTAAGTTCGACGATTGACAGACCAGTGATAAAACTGAATAAATTAATAAATAAATAAGTAGCTTCAGGTTCAAAGTGGTATTTCAGTGCTCGGTGGAGTAGGACACTAGACTGGAAATGCTTAAAAATGAAAAAAAACAACACACAAACAACCATACACACACACACACACACACACACACACACACACACACACACACACACACACACACACACACACACACACACACATTTTTATACAGAGACACACATGCACACACATACATGGCTCCTTCAAGTCCATGTTCATTTTTAAGATCTCTTTTTAACACATTATTTCACAATTTGTACACGTCCAAATAGAGACCCAGTGAAAAAAAATGTTGACATAAAGAGAGGAATGTTAAATTGCAAGTAGAGATGACAGACACTTCTGTGGCTTTTACTACAAAACTGTGAAATGTAAATATCGCTTTCGCCTACTGGACACCCAAGACAGACTTTCAGCTTGTGCCCGATCAAACATCCCCTCGCAAAAGAGGTCGGGGGCTGAAATGTTGGACGAAAGCATCAATTTAATACTATGTATCAATACAATATTGCAGTCCAGAAAGTCATTCTACTCGGATTTAATAAGCATTCTGTGGGGCTAATGTTAGGTTGAAGACAAAATCTGTCCTATGTAATCACAAGATGAAAGCTAATCAAAGAGATCGTTGTTACTGCCATCAGTTAAACAGAGTATGCAAGGGAAATGCTGGAATATGTCAAGAGAGATGGGGTGCAAATAGACGTCAAACCTCCATGCTTGGCCTGTGCAGGCCCTGAGAAACAATTGAAGGACGTGAAACCCCATTCAACATAAACAAGCCATGTGGGTGACTACGCTACTTTGTTACTGTTGGATCGTGGTAGTGGGTTTTGCTGCCACGGCGCTGATGGATGGTGATTTGTTGCATGTAGCTCGGCTCTCCGGGGAGAGCCCGGTCTAATAGCTCCATGTGTGACATGGGAAATGCATGTAGACGCTGGGCAAACTCAGAAAGAAACTACATAACATTTTGTTATTGATCGCCTGTGACGAGAGGAGATTTCAGCCTGGGAGGAAACACGTCCGACAGGCTCGTTTATAATCTGGCGAACAGAAACCGCCGCAATATTATTCAATGAATGCAAAGTCATTCTGGAGGGATGGCTCACTTAAATGTTCGCTGGTGAAGTGTGAGACTGTTTGTGAAGGCACCTTAGACACACTGCGGCCTTGCACATTTTGTTTTTTTGAGCATTTTCAAAAACGAATGTGGTTATTCAGAGGGCATGAAACACTCGAAACAAAGTATATTTATTTCTCTGCAAAATGTGGACTGTAAACGGCAGTGAGGGTTCCCCTTGTGGCGAGGCCAGCAGCAGGTGCCGGGGTGAGCCATGTGCGCTTTGTGTGAATGCTGCGGTTGTTTGGATAGCAATAGCAGGGCTCTGTGTGAAACTGGCTCTGGTGGACGGAGCCCTCCCACCCCCCACCATCACTCACCCCTACAGCTAGAAAGCTCATGCTAACTTCCATGTGACTTAAACTCTGACTATTTAGGGAAAAATTCAAACTATTGTTTCCTGATGACATTTTTTTACTTGTGCATATATATTTCTATTAGTACAGACTCGTGGATCACATCGATGGACACTAAACCGAACCAAAACAATAGTTTTGACACTCATATAATAATGATTTTTTTTTCCAATGGAAAATAATATTGATGCATCAGCTGGTATTTGAGTCATAGTTGAGATGTCATACTCAAGCTAATTTCAACCAGTGACACTCCACAGGGCTTGTAACACCTTGTGACATCAGATGATTTCATGTCAGAAAGATGTCAGTCAAACATTAGAAAAATCAATGGACAGACTGCAAATTCTTTGGATCTCGCTGCGTGCACGTTAGCATTTTGATTTTTTGAAAGTGTCGGACTTTTGTTGATTAACAGCATGACAGAGTCTGCACGATGTCATGTGAGCAGAAAATGCCAGTTTTCTAAATGACATGTTGGTATGTGTCCTGGTGATACACAACCTTCACTGAACCAGACGTCAACATTGTTATCCAGCTGTGAATGAAAATTCAACACAATGACCAACTTTTTTTTCCACATGAAATATTGATCTGTAGTGTTCCCATATTAGCCAATATATGAATCAATGCTCTTCGATCTGTGAAAGGCATATCTTGGCAAATATATTGATCAGATCCCAAAATAAATAGTTAATCAACAGGGAATGATACCAGACACCGGACTCTTCACACATTAGTCTGTCACACCTGATCAAAGTGTACAAACACACTTTAACATCAGAAAACGACATCAACCAAATTGTGCTCGGCAGCCTTAAGGAAGTTAGATGTTAGAGATTTTTTCTATATTACTCCGTGTAATTCAGCGTAAAATTGCCATTATTAGTGAAAAATCTAATCCGAGCTCCAAGCCAGGTCACATGCATTCATGTGAAGCCAGCAACTTGTGTGTGGCTTTCTTTCAAATGTCAAACACATGTGCGCCGCACCGGGTGAATCTATGGCCATAGACAACCTCCCTATGCTGGGTGGTAAAGGAGGGAAAACAAAGACCAAGTCATAAGTCTCGCACCAATAGGCACGTAACAGCAGGGTCAGCTGGAGAGCAACAAGCACATACCTCCGAATCACTGTTTGTTTCAGAAGTTGCCGCCATATTATTCCTTCCAAACCAGTGATATTCCCGACTGCCAAGTTAGAGCTAGAAGTTGATGGAAAAAGCAGGAAAGGCTCCTGAGAAACTGCGTCCCTCCTTCAGTTACATCAGAATACCTATTTCGTGGCCATATCAATTAAGCAGCGTAACGTTTTCTTTAAATGCACGGGAAATATCTTTGACCAACAGGTGCACCTTCAATATGTGATGCCATGCAATTGGAGCGTGTCATTGGCTCCACCCGGCTAGGATTGTGACCCAATCTGTGGCAGATATGCAGATGAGCAGCAGCTGAATCGGCAGCAGCTCATGTGCAGACAAGTCTCGACTTCATAGGAGGAGATGCTGTGGCTGGAGCCCGACAACATCTGGCCCCCTTGCCTTGCAGAAAACATCCCGCGCACTCATTCTTACAAGGCTACCTGTGGAACCCTCGTGAACATTGCACCCCAAAATGACTGAGCCATGCTGTATCACAATTCATTCAATTAGAAAAGTGAATGACTGGATGAAAAAAATGGTACTGAAATACTAAAAATTCAATCAAATATGAAAAAAAAAAAAAAAAAAAAAAAATCAAAGATTGAGGTTTGTGGGGTCTGAAGAACAGACGGAGCAAAACAGTTGTTATCTCAGACACACAAACGTTCTTGTGCCACACTGGGCCTGGCACTGCCAGCTGGGAGATCTGTGGTGGATGTGATGGCCATTGTGTGTGTGTGTGTGTGTGTGTCCATGGGGGGAATGAGAAGTGACCTGCGGCCTACATCATGCTCAAATAATCTTTTCATTCAATACACACTTGCATTTTTCTCTCACCCCCCAAAAGACATGCACAAACGTGCAAACACTCACACACACACACACACACACACACACACACACACACACACACACACACACACACACACACACACACACACACACACACACAAATATCGACTATCTCTTTACTTTACATACCATATAACACTCTT
>CAAKHD010000239.1:8737-25457 GCA_901007705.1 Fistularia tabacaria | reverse complement strand
ACAACTATTTGACAAATAGATGTATATATATTCCGCCATAAAAAAACAACCTCACACACACACACACACACACACACACACACACACACACACACACACACACACACACACACACACACACACACACACACACACACACACACTAATCTCGATGATCTCTGTACTTTGCATACCATATAAGACTCATTCATTCTGAAGGCATTAGCATTGTGTGATTATTGTACCAGGTTTTGTGAACAGGCTAAGTGAGCCACAACTATTTTGCCCTCAGATGTTTTTTTTTCTTTTCAGTAGCAAATCAAAAAAGAAATAATTCCTTCCCTGCATGCATGTGTTCTTCCATTTAACAGACTGTAGCAGTAGGCACGGCATGTTCTGACACTGTTCATGCACAGAAGACTGATCCAGGTTGTACAGTGCAGCTTGTGCCCAGGCTTGGATCTAATCTTTAATGTTTCAATTTATCACGAGTTAGAGAGCAGGGTAACAATGAATGCGGAGGAATTCATCAGAAAACTCATTTTTGGCTTACGGGACAAAGAACTAAATATAACTTGATCCAAATCTTAATAGCTTACATAAGAGAGCGAGAGTATGCATGTACCAGCAGAGAAACACACATCAAACGGGGTCAACCCTGTAGAACAGGTTTCACTATGTCCTCTGCTGATATGACATAAGGCATGGACGTGGCATTGATAAGAGGGCAGACGAGAGATGGTGAGGAAAGACCAGCGTCTGGGGAGAGGACTTCAGATCTGCTTTAATCCTCTGCAGACAACATCCAGAGCGAGCTTATCGTGGCATGCCTGAAAGGGCAGGCAGTGCCCAAGGAACGACAGACTCAGGGATACATACAGTACACACAATCATCCACTTAACTGTATGCTGCCCATCCCATGTTCTCAAAGTACCACACAAACACACACACACATACGCACGAACACAACTAGGTGGTGGAGTATGAGCGAACAAGGCTTTAACGCTAATATTGCTGCCTGCTAATTGAATACCCGTTAGACCAAGCGTCTAGAACTACAGAGCAGTTGGGGGCCAATGCGTCAAAAATGCCGATGTGCGTAAAGCGTGGCCATCCGTGTTACCTGTGTGCCAGACCATGTGTTTAGTTATTGAGGAGGATAATGTTCTGTCAAGTCTCCAGTGGGCCATGGACTGTGGAGAAAGCGGCGCCTCCTGCTGCTCATAAATAGAAACAGCTGGATTGGCTATGGATGTGGAATCCCATTGGTGTCAGTTGTGGATACATGTCCTTTCCAAAGCCGGTGTACATCCTTTCTGGAGCAGGAAACAGCGTTTCAGGTGTTACTAATAATATTACAAATGGCGCCGCTCAACGGGTGAAGCAAACAAATCTGAATTGGCTATCAGTCATATATTTTCTCATGTTACGCTACAGGTCTCCATTTTAAAATGGAATAATATCTATGGTGGAGGAGGAAGGTTAATAATGCACATTTATCACAATATAGTCTGATATAAAAATATGACAGGGTGCATCGTGAAGCTGACTGATATATGGTGATATGTCACAGTTTGATTTTGGCCCGTTGAGAGGCATCATGAGAGCATGATGGGTTTCTCAGTTTTGGCTGACCGACCTGCTAATGATTGCAAGTTCACTTTTCCGCAGTGAGAGTGGAAAACTAAACTAAAACATAATGAATTTGGTATTTTGCCTTGACATTTAATTTACTGAGTAAGCCAGTGGAAACTCTAAAAGACAAAGAAAGGGTTTCCAACTGTCATGTGAACTAATTTATTCTCTAGACTGCTTATACTGCTTACAGGGTTATGGTCGGGCCGGGAGCCAATCCCTGCTGGGCGAGAGGCGGGGTCTGCCCTAGGAGTGGTCGCATGTCGATCTCAGGGGCACATATAGAGAAATACAACCATTCACGCTCACAATCCCACATATGGACAATTTACCGGCTTCGCTTAACCTACGTCAATGTTTTTCAACTGTTGTCTTCGAACTCTGAGAACAAAGAGAGAATGCACGCCGCCATAGGGAGAGCATGCAAACGCCACAATTTGTCCACTGGATTCCTGTCTGGAACCTTGCTGTGGTGTGGGAGTGCCAACCACTCCACCATGCCAGTCTACATAAGAATATAATGCGACAAAAACAGATCTAATTTTTTTTTTTTTTTTTTTAAACATCAATGTATATTTTCATTTAACAACAAAAAGTCTAGACCTTCACATACAAAATTGATTTTATCTTTAGACACCCCCCCCCAAAAAAGGAAAAAAAAACAAATCAAACAATTCCTTCCAGGTGCCGTATGAGCAAATTCCTCTGCCTCAGCGTTGACATTTTTACTGTGAGCCCACTGCAACCTAGGAGAGGAGGTGGAAGACCCTGACCATCATCACCAGAAATATACTGAAAATCATATTTTCAAATTGTTCGCCGCATCTAAAGCGATCTGCAGATGTTCAGAGAAAACTGTAGGTCATTCTAAAGAGAAAAATCATACCAAGTGTAAAGCAAGAGTTCTTTTTCCAACTATAATCAACAGAAATATTAATCCATTTGACAAATGATGATCATACGGTTACAATCTGATCTCACGAAACAAAAGTAACAGATCAAACACTGCGACAGCTCTCTGACAAAAAATAATGCTTTTGTTCCTGCTCCAGTATATACGTGCACACGTTTTTTAATGACCAACGCATTACATAAACCTTGCAATTAGAATAATGTATTTAATGGTTCTATCCAGCTGACAGATGTTTTCTGTGCACACTGGCTCTATGCGCTAAACTGGCTCTCGGAGCACAAACGGTCTTGTGACTTCATGGTAGACGTTGCATGTGTGCACACGTGAGTTAAATCACAGAAAAGTATGAAAACCTACGTTGTTCATGTGCAGAAACTTGCCCTGGGTTGTCTTTACAGTAAGACTACACACAGTGGATTGATGATGGAGTATATGTCCAGCACCTCAGCAGGAAAATAAATATTGTTTCACAATAGCAGAGAGCGAGGAGATGCGAATCGCTTTGACTTACATTTCCTAGACTTCCTCCTCCATTCAATTAAAGCTCTTTATCTGACACAGAGAAATTCCTGTTGGAGCAGAGCTAGAGCATTCCCACTTTGTTTTTTCCCCTCCTCAAGAGGTGGCACGGTGCAACAATGGCTAATACGGTTGAAAAGAGGGGTGGGGGGTTTCCACTAGGTGGTTCGAAGAAAGGGAGATGCATTTCCAGATTAAATAGGTAGGCATTCTATTGTTCTTTTTTTTTTTTAATATCCAAGTCATTTCAGTTCTGCTGCATTTCTTTAGCAAGAGTCTTTTAATTTTTGGGAGCTGTATAACCGACCTTTTTTCAGGATCAGCATCATTGCTGAAATTCATCACTTGCAGAAACAGGGGAGAACTGTGCTGTGCGAAATGAAGAAAGTCGGGTTTATAAAATCAACTGATTTGGAGTTGATCAGAATTGACTTGATAAGATGCTGGTATTAATCAGAAGCCTTATGTATGGAGTTATTGTGCCTAATCCTGCCTCATTTGGCAGAAATCATGACTTTTGAAGGTTTTTCCGTAGTGAGATTGCATTATTACTGTGTCAGTTGGCTCTACCTACAATTGAATTTTCGAAGAAAATGGTGAGGCAGACACCCCATAAGCCATTATGAATCCATGGTGTAGGGTTAGACTTATTTGGGCTGGTGTGTTACACCTAAACAGGGTGGAGACAACCCAACACCTGAGGGCTAAAAAGGCAAGAGCAGACAAAACAAAACAAAATCATCTGCTGGGTGGTGAACTTGGCCTGCCCTGGTGAGAGAAGCTGCTGGTTTGCTACGCGTCCTCACTCCTACTTCTCCAAATTCCAGCCTGTCTAGCTCCTGCATTATGTGAACACAAAACCACCTTGTGTGATGTTTGGCTCCTGCAGGACCTTATCACAACCCCAGTTCAAAAATCAGAGACTTGTATCTGCTCGAACAGTGTTTGCATTGTGTCTCGAGCAGATTCAATAAAAGAAATTGCATCAGTCTGGACAAGACTTCCAGTCTTGCCAAAGGTGCCAAGGAGTTGAGACAAACATCATATCGCTGAATTATTCTTAGATTCATTATAATTGCAACGGTGGAAGCCAACGGTCCCCCAGGCAGGCGATGTGGGGCGTTTACAGTTCATTACATCATGCGAGATGAATAAATAACATTTTCCAAAAATTTGCACCACGCCTGGGATAATTCTTCAAATCATTTTGTTCGGCAACTTAAAATGCAAACACGTTCTTCTTGCGTAATGCATCTCCAACTGATCTCAAAGTCCAGTGTGTACAGATTTTTAGCAAGATAGCAACAGCAACACAAGCATCACGAGCCTGGCGACTTGAGGGACTTCATAGTTATTCAGAGCCCCACATTGAAAAAACGCCAAAGCGTAATCGTATTAATATTTCAAATTCCAGTCTAGATCCACTCAAAATTCTCAAATAACTGACATTCTCATCAAATGTGGGATAAAGAGAAAGAAATTTTAGAAATCTCTTTCACACATATACGGCACATGAAACACTTCCCTAGTAGACCACCTGAACAGTTATATCTGTTCATCAATTGAGAAAAGCCAAAGAGGGTTTTAAAGTAGCACATCAACATTTACTCAATATAAATTTGTATGTATTCCTGGATTATGTGACTAATAATGGCCAGTATTGGTTGTCAGAAAAGCCAAAAAGTGATATGAATAACAATAAACCTACACTATAAATAATGATATAGCATTAAAAAGTATCTCACAGAGCAGAACATAATTTTATACCACAATGGGCGAGAAACCCCCCCCCCATAATATATCTATCTAATTGCTTGGACGGTCTCATACTGTATGAAGAGGTTTCAAATATATTTATATATGAATATACTATGTAAAATAGGATCTGCAAGGGCCTCCAACACCTTGAGTCAAAAAAGTAGGTCAATCTGTTTCAAAAACTCATGTTAAACTCATATACTGTGCATACAGTGTGATGCATATCAATGATATCTTTCACATGCAGAATCACATACATAACTTCTGGAATGACAAACATTTGGTTCCTTGCCATTTCTCCTGTGGTCATCTGACGTTACTCCATCTTCTGGCGATGGACAAGTTCATCGATTTTAACGCTCATCGTAGCGTCACTGATTGACAAGTGGCTGCCTCCGAAATGACCCCGCAGTTGTGTGATAGACATTCCACGCAGCAGGCGAGTCCCTGTGCTCTGGATTATGTGCATGAGACACATGACTTCTTGACATTGTCTCGCGCAGACCTTTCCGTCTTCACAAAACCCGTCAGGTTATTGGAGGGAAAAGCTGCTGTGCAGGTGGTGTAGGGTGGGGGGTTCCAGGCGGGGCGTGGTTACATCTGGCCTTCACCTGTGTGTGAGTTCAGTGGTCTCAAGTACTCCTCTCACTGGCATCGGTACAGTTTGAACTTCAAGTCAAAGAGTTTGCAAGAACATCTGTGGATAAATTAAAACTTCATGCATTTTTCTGGCACTAGGAAAGACCTCTAAAGCTCTGGGCGTTCGAGAATATGATGTTTAAAGTTGTAGGGATGTACAACAAAAAAAAAAAGTCCTGTTATTTTAATAGACTGTCTTCTTTTCTGATCACTATCCATCGACTGTAACAATTGTATGAATCAAATCTGTTCATTGCCTGTACTTGATGATTATCAGTAAATAAAAATATTCTTGAGTTTCGTAAAGATGACGTGTATTTCTGGCTTTGGCCACCAGGGGATCGAGGCCTTTGAGAAACGCAAACTATGCCAGGGCTCACGTGTTCAAGTCAAGCTCTCTTTGATTTTCAATAGTATGCCTGTTAAGTCAATAAGTATATTACAGATTATGGTTTCATCAACTAAAATATCTTGATTGACATATAAAGTCAATGATTCCTGCTAATTCATGATAGCGATTCAGGTTTATGTGCCAGTCCATGACTTATCTCCTCAACAGATGGCGTTATTTGCTTCTGGTCGAGGGCCTGACTGGTCCGTGCTCCAACATGAACTTCACATAATTGTTCCCTTCCTCCCTCTCTTTCCATCTGTTCCACTGCTGCTGGATGTAATCTGTTTTTATAATCTCAAAGCCCAAACACACCGAGAGCCACATATCACACACACAGAACTCAAAGACATGGTGAGTTGTGTTATCTACTGTACAATCACCTCTCTGGTTTAGTTGCCTTATATACTGCACAGCAGGAATGGTAAGTACTAGAACATCTGCCTGCCAAAAGCAGTTCCATATAAACAGACAGGCCCCAGTACTTACTATATCGCTTTGACTTCAGATTTTCAAAATGCATTGTAGGGAGACAGGAGACAGTCAGCATGACATTTGTGTGTGTATTACTAAAAGCAGTTTTTTTGTTTTTCCTTGAAAGACATCTAACTGGTTTGAAGGAAAGCTAGAGGGGAGAAACAACTGGTCATAACCAGAGAGCACACTCATGACAACACAATTGCTTTATAAACTGGGACAGGTTTTGTTGGTTGTGTGTGGGGGGCTCATTATGTTTCATCACATTTCACATTGTGCCTCAAGCTGCAGCAGAGCTTCACGGTCTTACATTGACAACGCAACGCTGCAGGCAGACCTGCTGGTTACTCTAGCTGTGGACAGGGAGAAAGTCCAGATACTTGCATGACTTCAATGGTCAGAGACTGTGGGAGGAATAGCTCTGTGGAGCAGTCGCCCTACCAGAACAGACTGTGATAGGGGTGGGAAAAAAGAATTTAGTGTTACCAATGACATTATCCATTCAGTTTATCTGACTGTCTTTTTTTTTTCTTTTTTTCTAAATAGATGTCAACCATTATGCATTCAAAAAATTTTCAAAACCTGCCTGCCTGGGTATTACGATTAAAGGTTGTTGAATAGATATATTGACCATTGTTGATGATATACTATCAGGGTTTCCATTCAGTCATTGGCATTTTTTGAATTTAAAAAAATGTAATGCAGTCTTAAAATGTTCTCAAAATGTTCAATCCAAAATGGCCTTAGAGATTAGTCATCTAAAAAAGGAAAAAGAAAAAAAAAAAGACTTAAGAAGACAGTATCTAGCTTTGGAACAAAACATTATCATGACTCATGAATCATTTATTTATTATCACTACTGCTTTTCCAGCAGACAGGGTTCACTGGAACCAATTCCAGCTGGCATGGTTTAAAGGCCTGTCAATCACAGGGCCACATATAGAGACATGCAGCCATTCACTCTGTCACAAATTTAAGTCTTCAATCAGCTGACAGCATGTTTTGGTCTGTGGAAGGAAGCAGGAGAGCACAGAGAGAACCTGCAAAACCACAAATAAAAATGCCCCAGTCGCCTGTCAGACTTGAAACAGAAATCTTCCCATCCCTACAAGCCATGATTAAAGATGATTTAATAGATTAATATAGATATATAGATTAATATAGAGAGAAATTAATTATGGATAGGTTAATTATATAAAATAAGGAGGCATGTGATTCAGGGTTTTGTGATAATACTGAAAAGAATAAAAGAATAAGATACTAACCCTCATTGACTCCTTGAGCGATGGAGAAAAATACACTCTATGACATCATATCAGTCACATTCATGGCTTCACATACTGCTTTGGACAAAAAAAAGTAGGAATTAAGAGTGATCAAAGTGAAATATTTCCTTCGTGTAGTACAATTTCTATGAATGAAGCCTTAGTAACATTATTCAGCTCCATGGTTTAGAAGCTGTCGAAAGGGCTGTGTTTAGGTAGTTGCTGCCCACTCTTGAGTGTGTTTGGGTACATTCAGTGGGGCATGATAATATTTATTTAGGCTTGGCAGGGCCTGCTCTCTCGCTTACTGGAACACAGTGAAGTGTCTGGACTTCTAGGTGGACAAGAGATGACAGAACAAGACATCTTAATTTTGTCACTTTTGTTGTGGGAACCTTTATTCGGGCAGTGCTTTCTGTTGAGTTATATATTAAAGTAGTGATAGGATGAGGTAAGTCCTCTACGTTCTACAGTGTTACTATGCAGTTGAAATCAAAAGACTATAAACCAAGTCTAGATCTTGACAGTGCATCAGCAGAGCTAACACCTCTGAGTTGTCAAAAAATGGAAATTGCACACATTCAGTGAGACACAGAAGCAACGTCTACAATATGGCGTCCGAAATCATATAATTCAAATATATGCTGTATTTTGATCTACTCTTTTTCTTATGGAGCTGCACGAGTATGTTGAATCTGAATATGAATAGAAGTCCCTTGATTACAATCAAAAAAACAATACAAAAGGCTAAGTTCAAACTGTAATAATATATATTATATCACATATATAATGCTCATGTTTTAGTAACATTTACATGTGAATGGAGGGATATGCACTTAGAGTAAATCTGCAACAGTTTCAGCTGTTTTTCAAAAAAACATGCAAGGTTCCTGGTTCGATCCCTGATTACCTTTTTGAGTTAGCATGTTCTCCCCATGTCTGCATGGGTTTCCCCCAGGTTCTCTGGTTGCCTCTAACAGTCAAAAGACATGCAGTGGGCTCATTGGAGACCCTAAATTGCCCAGACATGTGAATGAGAGGGGAAATGGTTGTATGTGGCCCTGTGATCAGCTAGCGTCCGGTCCACGGTGAACCCCGCCTTGCCCAATGACAGCTGAGTGCAGGATTAGCAGTACAGATAATGAATTAATGAATGAATGGGCACACAGTAATATTCCACCCATATTAGGTTAGGTGCTTTTACTGTGGATTTTAAGATATGATTAATTACTAAACACCTGAAGAGATGTCACTCCACGTTACACTTAAGATCTCCTATTATTCCCTTATTCAATCTATTCCTCTAAGAGTCCAGCACTTCATTTTGAAAAGTGTTGTATAAAATATGCAGGGCAGTATTATTTTATGTTAAATATCAAAACTTCTAAATTGAATTATGGACTAAATAGAAAAAGAGAGAGAACAACTGATTCATTGATATGTTTGAAAATCAAAAACGTACACTTTGAACAATAAGCTGCATTTTTTTGTCTGTAAACATTATGACAACAATTTCTTTTCCCTCGCATTTCTTAGCCATGTATGTATAAATTGAGACATAACTATAACGGTCACAACCATTTTCTGGGTGCAGTTTCCTCTGAGACCTTTTCAAAGGCAGCGAGCCTTCTCTTTCAATCACATTACATTCTCTTGTTGAGCAGCCAAGATATGGACCAGGCACGGCAGCAGAGTCAAATGGAGTTCAGAATGACTTTAACCTGGCTGAACACAAAAGCTGGAGAGGAATCATTTAAGTCTCCCCTCTCCAGTGAGATGCCTTTTCAACCGGAACTGTTGTTTCCTCACCCTGAGTCGATGGCGTTTGGCAAAGGCTGCATCACCAGAGGACCACATGACAGTGATTTGGAGAGAAGGAATTGGGTGAAGGGCAAGGAATTAACAACTATGAAAGACGGATAGAAACAGGAGGAGAGTTAAATCTTGAGCAGTCCATGCGCTAAGCTTAGAGCAAGCCAAAATTCAAATAACCTTCTAAAATGACCTCATTTTTCCCTCTGGCACTGGAGGCTCCATCCTTTGCAGGCATGACCCCAAAAGGACAAAAATGATCAGCTTGCTTATGAAGTGCAGTCATAAAGCTCACATTCTTGCCTTTCATCCAACTCTGCTCAATTGAAAAACAAAAAAAAAAAAAAAAAAGGTTAAATATGGCTATAATGGCAACAGAAATAGCTTAACTGTACATTACAAAAAATGCTCCCAGCACTTTAGAAAATATTCTGTCACAGTATCTGATACTGAAGCTCCTTGGCACTGAAGTCACTCCACCAGATGTTCAATGCTTCATCTCCATTAATATAAAAATAAAATATTTATGTTTCCCATAAACACTTTAGCAAACATTTCATAAGTTGCACTTTACAGTGACTTTGAAAATACATACAAGATAATTAATTTTTATGGTTAAATAACAAACAATGTAAAAGATGGCAAACTGTAGTGTAGTGTTTGACTATGACAGAGGTTTTGAGGACTTTATCATCGTCCTAATGTAGTGACTGGGTGGAGGAGAAGTGACATTAGTCTAGTCGAGGCTATTCTAGGTTCATGAAGGCCATATGTGACTAAAGAATAAGTGTCCTGCCCTGATAAATCTGCATGCGATAGTCAGGTCTGGATGGCTTCAGAGTTAAGCTCCAGATGTTTGCGACTGTGTTTATGTTCACTGCAGCTCCTGTGTCTCTTTATCTATGGAGGTGGACAGATTGCTACAGAAAGCTGTGAGGGTTTAGCCAACAGATGTGCCGTGTTAATAACAATCCAGCCAGCCATGTCTGCGTTGTACAGAAGACTCGGTTACAGATATAAATCAGACATGTTGATCGGCAGTTCACCTGCTGCATAGCAACTAGACATCCGCGATTTGTCTCTCCTTTCTTTGTTTCCAGTCAGACCGCATTTTTCAACTTCACAGCCCCGTATCTCAATTTCAACTGAATTGCAAATTTCAAACCAAATCTAAGGAAATCTACGAAAGGACAAGTGAACTTGTACTTATGCTTTCTTTTACCACTTTTTTTTGCCTCTCCCAAGATTAAACTCTTCACTTTAATTCCATTCATTTATTCAGTCCATGTCGAACCTAGGCTCATAGTTTATCATTTAAGTTTAAGGGTAACAGCCTGATAAGGATATTATCATTCTACACTAGAATTACTACTCATGCAGAAATTTCATGCCACATTTTTCTTGGGCCTGCCATTTTAGCCTTCGCTTTAAAATATGCAGCGTCAAGTCACCTCCACCTGAAGTCTTTTCATTTCATAATCTGGATTTAATACAGCTTGGCAACCGAAAAAATGAGCTGATCTGAGTTTTATTTCGGTCTGCAGATCCATCCGGCCCTTGTCCCATTCAATCAGAGTTCTGGCAGCTTACCACTTTCGAGCCAATCGCGACAACTTCGGGATGGGTTTATTTTGAGCTCCAGCTGACCGCTTCTGAAGAAGGAGAATGCCCTATTTTGATAAATGCAACATGGCTGCCACTGCTTGACTGCATTAAAAAACCTGGGACATTTGGTTATCTGGTTTGATTGGTTGTTCCATCGGGTCTTAATGTGTGACTTTTTTTGTGTTGCCTCTTCCCCGAATCTGATTGGTCGGAGGTCTAATTAGTTTTGTCAGCAGCTTTACTTCGTCTGTGGCCGGTGTAAACACTACTAACTGGAATTCTAAAGTCAAGACAGGGCAAAATCTAGAACAACCTTGGGAGACTTGGTCTGGCACTGCCGGTAAAAGTTTATTGCTCACCATGTCAAACTCCAATTCATAAAACAGTGTCCCCATCTATAATTAAGCAAAATAACTACCAAAATACCAAATAGAAAAAAATACACAGAGAATTCTCTCTATAAATTCTAACAAGGTTTCATTGGTCTTTTCTAATGATTCCCTGAATTCCACGATGAAATATATTAAAAGAACCTGAATTATATAGTTAATTACAAGTAAAAAAAAATCATTAAGGTATTTTCCTGATTTTAAAAAAGCAGGATTAGATTACTTTAGATCGATCAATCTAGTGCTGCCTTGTGTTTGTGCTCTGGAATCTTTTGGTTTTTATATTTTGCTTATGTCTGCTGAGCAGCAGAACGAGAATCGGCTTCAAAATGTTGGTGAGCTCACCGAACCTGTCTGTTAGGCGCGGCTCTCATAACCACTTTTTCTCCAGGGAGACTGCTTGCATTCCGATAAATTCCTGTGATAGGAATCTCCCCATGTCAAACTCTGCACATATGTCATTCTACGGTGACTCTCAAGCATTCAACTGTAGCAACACAAATGAAAACATGTTTTGACTGGAGTGTGAATCTTTGGGAATCCTCTAAACAATGCAAGCTGGAAACAGGTTTCCAGTTTGCATGAAATTATATTTTGAAATAAACATGCTGGTTATTTCAACATGTGCAAGCACATCGGCCCAATTTCTATGTGACAGCAATTCTGACTAAGCCGGATAGTTCAAATAGTGAAACAGCTAATAAACACTGAATAAAATACACTGGGTTAGTGAATACCATGGACTGACCCCTCATCAACTTTGTCACGATATGTACATGGTGATTAGAAGTGCTTAAAGAATAGCAAAATGGCATATTGTCAATATTTTAGCACCTCTGATTTAATATTTTAGTCTTTCAGTGGAGCTCATGCTTCACTGAATAAGGCTAAGCTCCCTCTGGCTCCACTGCTTTTCAGCGAGTAGTCATAGATGCAACTTAAGTGTGAGGTCTTTTCCGCTGTATGGCTCACTAAGGATGAATAAAATAAGGGGGCCTCAAGACAGAGTAAATTGGCTGTAGCAGTGTTGGGTACCACCACTTCAATCCATCATGACTTAAAGTTTTAAATACACAAAATGAAATTTGAAAAATGCCTTTATTTAGGGAGGGACTTTTCCTACTTGTTCCCTTCTACTTGTTGGGGGCAGGAATCTGATTGCTGACCTTAGTCTAAATTCTCAGGCTAGCTCTATAAATAGCCCAGACACCAGTGAGCAGAAGACTCCCAAGTCGGGGGTTGACTACTCTTGTCTGGCTCTGAATGGTCAAGACTGTTGATTACACAGAAAAGGAAGGCTTCCGAAATGCCCGCCCTATTCATTCAGCTCAGTCATTCTCCATTGTTTACAAAACAAAACTGCATCTTAAAGCATAAAGAGCATCCAAATACACGTCAGTGGACTTGAACTTCATTTATTCCCAGGCACGGTGGTTAAAAATATCATAACTGCACCGAGAAGAAGCCGTGTCATCTTAAGCTGGACAGTATAATTACAAAATGACAATGTCCAGGCTTTCTACCTTTCCTCTCATGGTGATGCTGTTGAGAAAGGGGCACTGATTCTGGCAGAACTCCCAGAGAAACTGGACAGCGGTGCCAAAAAAGACATGGCTCGGTATTGCCCAGACTGCTCATTCAGAGTAGTGAAACAGGGCGTTTGACTCAGAAAACTCTGAAAACGCAGATGTATTTAAAGAATAGCAGTGTAGTGCTGCTCCAATACTAACAAGAGCAAGTTGTGAATCTGTCCAAAACCAGCCAAAATCCAACAGAAGACTAACAACGTTTGACAGATGCCGGAGATGTAATATTAGACATGCCAAATCTCTGTCAAATTATAAACTATGACTGTTTCCATGGAGACAGGTCATTACTGTTAACAAATCTTCCCATCGCAGAAGTCCCAGCTGATGTGAGTGAGGTTTGCTTACTTTAAAAGACTGCGGGATTGGATTGGTTAGATTGTCTTATGAGATTATGCAAACAAATCTCGTCCTGAGCCACTTATGCTGCCGTTTCCCAGTAAGAACAGTTACCAAACATAACCAAAATGACCAAGTTGAAAAGGCCACAACTGTCATTTTAGACAAACATGGAGTAAGAGCAACATCTTTCTTTCAGTGTTTTTATCCTAGAAGTCTAAAGAAATAAGTCCAAAAAGACAAAAACAAACAAAGCCAAAATCCCCATCGATTACAGCGCCACTACTGACAACGAGGGACCAAAATTATCATCTTATTGTTGCAGGAACAACAGCAGCCAGAGGCCTGCTATTGCAAAACATTAGGGGTTTTTTTTCTAACATTTTTTTAGAAGACACAACAGTGACTCATTATGTTCAATAATTGGATAAGTGACAATTGCTAAATACAAATGTCCATTTCATTTGAAAAGTAATTACATTTCTTTGATGACATAAACAGAATGCTGTACTCACACGGTACTTGCAGTGTTTCCAGGGTTATGTTCGTAGGTAAAATACATACCCCTTCTTTAAATGTGATCCCAAAATATGTCACATTCCTCACAAATATAAATATAAATGACAAGTGGCAGAGCTAGGCAGCTGGCCGTCAACTGTGGTGGCAGCTAACAGGTGGACCTGAAGGGCAAGGGCATGATGGACATTTATTTCTTAGTCCTTTGTTTGTTCTATGGTGGGACACAGGGGTCCAAGTGCTGTCAAACGTTTGAACTCAGACAGGACTTGAAATGCAAGAATATGCACTTAACTAACATCGACAGCCATCAACGTGGCACTCCCAACGGGGAATCCGAGTTACTCTTAAACAGTAAAATAAGATTGCTTCGAGTGTACTTTTGGTGTACAGATGCATTACACAGAGCTAACATGTTTAACCCCCCCTCCCCGCTGTCGCCCGCTCCCCAAGTAAACCTGTGAAAAAACTCAAGTGTTATTCAACATTACTTTGATACCCAATCAGAATGTCACCTAAGTTTCTTTCAGTCCTTCTGCCAGCAAGATGCAACTGTGGTTTCTTGTCTTTCCTTGGCATCTCAAAAAAACACAAGACAGTTTGAGGTCAGTTAAACTTCTGATTGAACAAACTCTTCTGAGGAGACGCTAGTGTTCACACTTGTGCACAGCGGTGTGTTAGCCTGTGGTTTTCACTGCTCTGAATGCAGCTCAACTGATTATAACACACGACGAACACAGAGAGGTTAAAATCGTAAGCGGATCACAGGATATTCACTTTTCAAGAGTGCTTAGATGTTTTCACATATTTGGTCCCAATAAATGTTCTCTCAGGTGGGGATGTCTAAGTATTGCCACTCTTAGAAATAAATGTGTATCTACAAAAATGTTAAAACTGATTCTGCCTCAGAGTCAAATTTCCACATAGTCCCATGTTAACAATCTTTCTGACTTACTTATAAGGGATCTTGAGACAAAATGAATTCACTACAACTAATTAAAGACATCAGAGGTCATCCAAAGCGGCATGGTCAGTTGTAAGTAAATGAGCATCACTGGCAATTTCCTCGCTTTGGTCATTCTAAACCATAACTGCTAATAATAATTACACTGAGGGTATGAGATTATTTTAACATGCTGTGAGTGTGGAGTCCTTCCACTTTTGACATCAATGCACTGCTGTCTGTACTTAATTTGCTGCTTGACAATCCTTCAACAACACCTCCAACAAAGATGTGTAAGAGTGGGGATCAAAGTTACAGCGAAACAGAAAATACTTTTTGGAAGCGGAAGATCTGAAAGAATGGTGCATTTTGAAATGATCTGGCATTTTCCCAAACGCGCTGTTAGGAGCATACAAGGGTTGTGCATTAAGTGTGATGTAGCATTGTATTTCTGAAATCCTCCCTGAGACAAGCACCCCTGGCAGGGATACAGAGATCACCCCAGCTTAGAAGCCTTTTATGTATGAGCCTACAACCCATTTATGGAGTAATGACTGATGACCAGATGTACAAACAGGTTAGTGCTTGTTTTATTTTTTAACTTCCACTACTGTTGTGCCTAAATTCGTGGCATGTATTTACAAACAAAATTAACTTTGCCAAAATCACATCTTATGTGCTGGAGGACAACTTCTTGACACTTGCACGCATATGGGCCTGCATTTACTGGAAGGTTTGATGAAAAAGTGGGAGTTTTGGGTAACATCATAACTGGGGGTAAGTGCAGGGACTGGCGTAGCTGTGTATTTCTCGTTGTTTATGAAAATTGCAAAGGGGAACATCTTTTTGCCTTTTAGTCACACATGAAATGTAATGTTTTACGCATGGATTGAAACACTCTTATATTTTACCTTTAGAGTAGTTTTCCTTTTTAAGTAATATTGACACTTCATCCACTACCTTATGAATCAGTTGATAATTTTCCAAATATTTTACAGAGTATAGCAAGTGAGTCCAGTATGAGGGGCGGCAACAAGCCCTGAGTACATGTAAGTTCACCGAAAAAGTATTGCTCTCCGAGGGCTAAACAAGCCATCCTTTGCATAAGCCCTTCAGTGTTTGTATATCTGCCTCCGAGTACCTGGGAGTACAATGCATAGATATTAGGTGGTGCTGTGCTGGCGTACATGTGCAGCAGATTGTAGTTTGAGACCTGCTGGCTTCTTGTGGGTGAATAATAAAGTGAACTGACACTGAAAATATTACAGAAAAGGAATACCAACAAAAGACATTGAATTTACATATGTTGGGCTTAACATCTATTAGTGTCTTCCAATTTTCTTTGTTAAGTAAATACGCCTATGGCTATCCAAAGAGTGAGTACGACTTCATACTTTTTGTTTGGAAACTTAAAATAAAGCTGTAACAAAAGTATGATAAGACTTTCTTTTCCGTCTCGAAAAAATGTAGAATCTTTAGGCCTGCAAAAGCGCTTCAAGAACAGGTCATATCCTAAAGACTTGCCAATAGTGACTGTTTAATCTGCTGAAATAAGGCATGTTTTTCTTGTTTCCTCCCATTGACCAGGAGTCAAAAAAGAAACTGGAAGAGGTTTGCAAATTGTAAAAATACGGAAGTCATTAGCTGCTTATGGTGTTCAAATAATAGAGTTGCCTCCATAAAACAGTCAGTAATGGGTCTACAAGCTCTGTCATCGTCTAAACCTTTGAAGATGTACACACACACACACACACACACACACACACACACACACACACACACACACACACACACACACACACACACACACACACACACACACACACACACACACGCACACACACACACAAACAAAACAAACACAATTGCATACAAACAGACGCACTGTAGTAGAAATAATAATGGGCCTTTTCTGTCCAGGCACCTTGGATAAATATATGCATCACTGTCACC
>CAAKHD010000232.1:37546-49060 GCA_901007705.1 Fistularia tabacaria | reverse complement strand
GGAAATGGCTGTTGTGAATACTTTTTTCCAGTAAAGACAGGAACATCGGGAAACTTATGAGATCGGAGGTAGGAGCACGCAGGTGTACTACATCTTGTATAGACGAGGTCATCTGAAAGAGATCAGTGACTGCAAAGTAGTGGTAGGTGAGAGTGTAGCCAGACAGCATAAGATGGTGGTTTGTAGGATGACTCTGATGACAAGGAAGATGAAGAGGACAAAGGTAGAGCAGAGGACAAAGTGGTGGAAGCTGAAAGGGGAGGAGTGCTGTATGGTTTTCAGGGAGGAGATGAGAAAGGCTCTTGGTGGTCAGGGAGAGCTTCTAGATGACTGAACAACTACAGCTAATGTGATCAGGGAGACAGGTAGACGAGTACTTGGTGTGTCGTCTGGAAGGAAAGTAGATAAGGAGACCTGCTGGTGGAATGAGAGTGCAGGAATCTATCCAAAGAAAGCGGTCAGCAAAGAAGAAGTGGGACACTGAGGGGACTGAAGAGAACAGACAGGAGTACATGAAGATGCAGCGTGAGGTAAAGATAGAGGTAGCAAAGGCAAAACAAAGGGCATACGATGACTTGTATGCTCGGTGGCACAGTAAGGAGGGAGAGAATGATTTATACAGATAGGCAAAACAGAGAGATAGAGACGGAAAGGATGTGCAGCAGGTCCGGGTGATTAAGGATAGAGAGGGAAATGTATTGACAGATGCTAGAAAAGTAAGATAAGATAATACTTTATTGATCCCCATAGGGGAAATTCGGGTGATGGGAAAAAGTGATGGGAAGATGGAAAGAGTACTTTGAAGAGCTGATGAATGAGGAAAATGAAAGAGAGGGAAAGGAAGAAGAGGTGACTATTGTAGATTAAAAAGTAGCAGAGATTAGTAAGGTCTAGTGTGGTCGTAGTATGGACGTAGTGAGAGAGGATATGAAGGTAGTTGGTGTGAGAGATGAGGATACAGAGAATAGGGTTAGATGGAGAAGGTTGATTCGCTGTGGCGACCCCTGAAAGGGAAAAGCCAAAAGGAAAAGAAGAAGAAGAAGAAGAAGAGGTAAATATTGAAAAGGGCAACAATAACAATGTTCTAAAAGAAAGTGAAAAAAACATAAATAGTGTCTTTAAATGCCTTAACCACGAATTTTAGAATATGATTTCAGTTTTCAGTTTCCTCATTCTGCTACATCATTAATCCTCACACTGTAGGGACAAGAGAAGGTAATGGAGAAGAAAACAGAGCAAAACTACCACTTTAACAATGAAGACCCAACAGTGCAATGTGTTCTCACCTTTAGGAGGGAAGGCTTATTAGATTTTAATGGTTAAGTATTTAATTTGAGGAAGAATCTTACACTAATTCAAGACAAGTTTTGATTTTTTCTAATTCAAGATATTTCACCAGTGCTTTTATCAGAGACATCCTTTCTCTCACATGTTGACTGAAATGCATTTATAAGGGCTGCCATTTGTGTAGAGCCAGGTAGGTCTCACAAGTCATCTCACCCAAAAATTATTAAGAGAAACTCCTACCGAATACCTCTCAGTTGGCATGCAAATATTTGCTGAGATCCTTTCTTGTGAGATAAAACTCTCATCACCACATATTAGCTCAGAAAATGCATTTTAAATGTGTGCAAAAATAATTTCAACGAAAGCCATTTACAGAAAAAAAACTTTAATATATAGAACGAAAGTCATGAAAATGGCATGGGTATCAGAAATTGAGTAAAGATGCTGGACCAATGCGTCCAGAGTGACCTCACTCACACAAAACCACAATGTTGAGGAGTACAGTCTCAACACTTGGAATGACCTATACTGAGTAATGAGATAACAATGCAGAACTGACGCAGCAGATAAGAAAACAACAATGAAAAATAGGTAATTCAATCACAACAGGTCCGACAGGAGCTTCTACATGTCAATGAAAATTTGTTTCACTACAGCTGAAATACTCTGTAGATAGCAACAGTCGGGGTATAGAATCTAAGGTTGTGGTAGAAACATTTAGAATATGCTTATCAGCTGTCCAACTGACAAAATAATATGTAGCAACAATTCCTTCAATGAAGGAAAAATAAAAATCAAAGGGACTAGCCGAATTCCGGTTTAGGGTGATGGTATATGCCCCTCAGTCAGGAACAGGAGACCCTACTGCTGCTGTGTATCTTTGCTCAATAAATCTCAGTTTTTCAACATCGGTATGATGGTGACATAAAAGGTCAAGAAATAAAAATCACAAAAAAGCACTAATGTAGAAGATATCACCTTTGCATATAACAAAACAATGAATTGATAAAGGATAATTCTGAAGAGTCTAATTAAGTACAAAGACATAAATACCGGGGTCTGATCAGCTGAGTCCATTCACAAAACAAATGTGAAAGCTAAGGAAAAATATTTTTGAAGAATCAGCATCAAGATATCACTCCTTTGGAATCATTTCTGAACCATTCATTGAAATGACGAACATATTCAACTGATTATTTTTGGAAAGAAAGTCTGTAACGACTGAGACAATGCACCTTGGAGGTTGATAAGGAAATTACGTCTAACTTTGTATTTTCTTCAACAGCTAGTCATTTGACATTCAATTTTCACAATATGTATTTGAAACCATTTGATCTCTGACTAAAAAAATTCCAAAGGCAACCAATTCATGATGGTAATCCTGTAATCTGAAGGTCATCTTTATGACCAAATTGTGGCATGGAGAGGAGCAGATTACCTTACCTCTTGGGTAAGCATTGAAATATTGGCAGGCAATTTTTTTAAATATATGATGTGAAACACCCTTCTTGAAACACACCAATTTCCAATGATTTTAGCAATGAGTGGATTAACTTTCTTTGTCCCTTGTCTACATAAATAAATTCAAGAAGTATTGGTTGTCACTGAAACCCAATTACAGTTCAAAAAATTGAATCGGGTTAAGTGACAAAATCTGCACATTGCAAATTACACATTTTTTTTCCAATGATTTCCAAACCACATTAGTGAAAGACTAAAAAGTTTCTTGCCGAAATATCTCACACAGAATATGTCCCTCAGATGCCCTGTCTGCATAAATCATGATGATAGTCGACACAGATGACATGCTGGTTCAGTCTGAAGCTGCACACATGGCCATATTGGCCATGGATCAAATCCTCGCCTGAGTCCCTCACTGTGTTTATCCTTCTGGCTCCACGATGTGTGGGAAGATGATACCAAAAATTGAACTGTCCAAAAATGATGTCAGGGAAAAGAATAGATGACCTGCTGATGAAACCCAAAACAAAGTCACCGTAAAGGCGCATCCTATTCACTATGGTTTTGAGCTGTTACCATGTAAAAAAAAATAAATTAATGAATATAAACAATGCAGGGGTTGCACATTGCAGGGATCTTAGCTAGTTCCTTATAAGCATTCTGCAAGAGTAACTACACCTGATAATTATCCTTCACTCACAAACAATTGAAATATATCAACATTTTGTAATGAAACATGGTTAAGTCATTGAAATGCAAAAAGAAATTGTCATTGTTAATCTAATAACAACTTGTTCAAGATAAGCTTAACATCAGCTCTCAAAAGTTTACACAACCTCAATTTAATACAGATTTACACAAAAAAACAGGTAAATTTACTGTAACAACTAGACAGTTGTCGATGGCACAACATAGTGACGACTGTCAACTTAATATTAATTTTGAAAAATTGTGACTGTTGAATTAACTTCAAGAAGGCTGGCAATGTAATAACAACTTTACAGATTGTTATCATAACAATACCTTCACAATGACTGCCAATGTATCAACAACCATACTACTAAACATGAATATTCTTTTCAGTCTCACTGTACGAGATGAACTCAAAACTCTGTTTTAAGAAACCTGAAATATGTTACTGTGTTTCATTATTTTCAGTTGACTTGAACGGAAGGACAAAACTGGGTTTTGATCTTTTTTCTTTTTTATCCCTCTTTTTATTTGGTCTGAAGTTACGTGAAGCTCAAAAGTTTTTTCAAACTCTTACTGAGGGCAGGATCATAGGCTCAATTTTTGATAACCTCTTGGGTAAATAGCGTTCACATTGACTCTTGATTATATTTGAGCATAGAGGTAGTGATACTATTTCAGCTTGACTCAACTGCCTGGTCCACACTAAGTTTGATGACCATATGTCTGGTTGTTTCTCAATGTGATATTGACAGTCAAGGCTCTTTTTCAAGAACAGAATTCCTAAAATGATTTCCTGCTGTGTGTCTCCTCTATTTTGAAGGGATAAATGTGGGCAATAATGCAAAATTTTGAATATTATAAAAATCAAACTCTTTATTTTTAGTGTATATTCTAAAACAGTTCAACTCCAATTTGAAAATTCAAGACTTATTGTGAAATATAGCACCGTGCAGAGTTACTTTTTGCATCTCATTTTTCTGTCTCATGAGGGGAATTGTAGAACAGTATAAGCTTTGTTTTAAAAAGCGCTCATCAGAAATTATGCAAAGGAACAACAACCAACATGTGGCAAGTTAACTTTGTTATTATTATTATTGAATATAACATTGGTTCCTGTTTCTGTTCCTGTTAAATTCCTGTTAAATTCATAAGAAGTCATTTCAGGTTGCCGTGGAGAGACACAATGAGCAGGTGGGCTACCATATGTGGCAGCATCCATTTTCAGTCAGTGTCTTGTTTGTCTGTCATATTTTGCCAGTACTGGCAGAATTTGTGTGGTTTCCTTTTGGAAATAATTAAGATCTCTCAGATACTGCCACATTGTGAATGCATCATTAACCACTTACTAAACACTCCAAACCTCAAAATATTCCGCTAAATATACAGCACTTAATTAAATTTCTACAGTGTCATCACCAGTTTTCTACACAGTCAAATACAAACATCCTATTAGAATGTGTATCAAAACTTTCTATATGTTATTTTGTAAATTCTGGCACATACCTATAAAATATAACCTTTAAGAAATAGCTTAACAAGGGAAGTTAAAGGTTCCACTAAAATGTAAAAAGCAGCATCCTTCTCTGACATTAGGTCTCCACCATGCTGAGGTATTAAGAGGTACATACACATTTCTGGTGTTCTTCTAAGATCTGGAAGGGCTACACTAAGGCAATATACTGGTTGCTAGTACCAGACGTAAACACAGGCAAATTAAATAATGATTGAAAATGTAAAATTAAAACAAAATAAGTAAAATCAAAAATCGATCTATAATTCTGTCACAGGATGTATTTCAACTTCTACAGTGTAATGTTTATTGGTTACTGACTCTAATTTGTACGCAACATATAAACAGCACTGAGTGACTCTAATGAAAGGCATTAATGCACTCGTGCCTCCAGTAACAGTAACTTTCAAACGATGGCCATATTCAATTTAAGAATGCTAATCAGCCAACTGTTTTCGATAAACAAGTGTGGGGCCGATGTTAGACGAACAGATAAAAGAAGATATACTCATTTGCATTCTAATGTTATCTAGAATCTAGATAAGGATTTAAGAATTTCCAAGAGCTGTGGTCAGGGAAAATGTGTACCATATATGCAGAAAGGTAATACTTTTACCATTTGCTACTCATGGTTGAAAGTCAGTATGGAGAGATAATAACCCAATTATTTTCATTTGTTTTTAGCAATAAATATATATGGATACGAAATGGAATTTTGGGTGTGAAAAGGTTTTTACAACTTATAGATTTAGTACACAGCCAATGTCTGTTAAAAAAAACTTTACATATCTAAAATGGATGGTTTTCACGCTATTTTTTGTCCTAGTTCAGTCAGCTCTGTCCTGAGTGAATATCCAGGGGGTGAAAGAAAACATATCAATCACAAAGTGTTCAAGAAAAGGAAAGTTTTCTTTTAAATGAAACCAAATATTCAGTGTGGCTTTTGTCTTACAGGGCAAGATTGTAGCAACAAAATCAATCAGCCATCTTGTGTTGGTTTGGGCTATCTGCTGTTTTTAGATAATGTACAGCAGGAGTTGTACAGTGTAAGGGTTTATGGCTCTCTGGGGAGCCATAAACTGAACGGGAGAAGGATGGAATAAAGGTTACATATAAAATTGTTTACCCCCTGTGTAGTTTGCAAAGTTAATTGGGATAAACAGTTATGCTTCTCGGTTTTCCAAGCCAAATGCTGTCCAAGAAGTAGGAATGTTAGAAAAGTCTGCAGAGGAACTAGCAAACTCTGTGACGAAACCATAGAGGAAGCAAGAACTGTGACAGTCCATCTGAAGTTTTGTTTGGCAGCGGCAGTGATGCATTTGGAAACCACAGTGGCTTTCTCTCACTGTGTCTCCACAGTACAGGCCCAACGGTATCCTGCCTTATGGCTACACCATCTCCACAGCTCAGTTTGACAACTTATGAGGTTTAGTTTTTGAGAGTTGAATTCTTGAGAAGGCCAACAAATAAGAAACAACATACATAACCAAATGAAACCAAACTCATGCCTAATAACCAAGTTGTCATTTTTACCACTCAACAAGACAATGCGAATACGAACTTATTTTCTACAAAGCTCAATTTCTTGGAATGTAAAAACTGGTAATTAGACAAATCACATGGCCTGTCTGATTGTGTGTGAACAATTAATCCAATGATTGGTGTTCAAAGGACTAAAGGCACTACGAATGTTTTGAATGTCCTACTTAGAGTCTTACTCAACTAGGTTTGACTGATGGCTCACTGTTACACTCCCTATGATAAAAGTTGTCTTCTTGACTGAGATGTTCTGTGTAGCAGTGCAAACCACAATTTCTTTGTCCTATTATTGTCACAAGCATACAATCCATCCTGTCTTCATCACTGTGATCAGCATAAAGTATGTTCTGGTTACATGCCTTCAGTCAAAGGCACAGAGTCTTACTGTCCTGTTTTTGAGTCAAGATAACTGTTCAGGTTCTATGTGAAAGACTTTAGGTGCTTCCTTCAGTTCTTCCTGAATTTCCTCTCTTGAACAGCATGAAACCATGGACAAAAAGGTGGAGTGCACTAAAGGTAGAGATAACCTACCCAGTACACAACATTAAAAAGCAAGAAGGAGGTCGGAAAAAATACCCGGGAGTATGCATCCAGCTCAAGTAGATCTATGTGAACATGACCTTTTTTCCATGCACCGTCTTTGCAGTCCTCGTAGCAGCAGAAGAAGCTCTGGCAATCCTTTCCATCCAGACATTCATAACAACAAGGGTCCTCGAAGTCCTGCCAGTACATGGAGTTGTTCAGAGCTATGACTGTGTGAGGGGGCCTTAGGTCCAGGACTGAGTATTTCTGAAAAGACCACCAGACAGATACAAGACAGCTGAGGGGCATTAAAAACCTTTTCAATGTGATCTGAATGTGCAGATCTCTCAGTTTGTTTTCATCTTGTATGTAAGTTACACGTCACAACTTCTTTCACATCACACCTGCGAATGTCACAAAGGAATTTTGGTGGTAACTTGAACAACTGTATAATCTTCAGTTATTACCATATTACCATATACCATATATTCCCGAATTTCCCCTATGGGGATCAATAAAGTATTATCTTATATTGATAGTTGAAATGCCATATTAGCATGGATTAGAAATGTTTAACACTGCTATAATATCCTCTTGGATGAAGCTTGGGATTTAGCCACATTTGATTTGACTTCCTGGTTGTCTCGGCTCAGTAATGCAGTCAAACTATTCATACCCGAGAGCTAAATGTCTTCACAAAAACAATGAAAGTGCAACCTCTGTCTTCAATTGTAGACACAAATAAAAATCTGACAGTGGGTTTATTTTTTGTAAAGGATGTGAGATATCTACACATCCGCCCCTTGATTGGTGATGTGCTAGAAAAAGTCAACCTCTGAAGTTAATACTGATGCAGTGTCCTATAAAATAGAAACATATTTAGACACATTTAGAGCTTCAAGTCAGAACCCCTTCCAATGCATAAAACCAAAAGAATAGACAGAAGATATTTTCATAAAATGTGATGGTGAACCGAACCATCCTCTTAATCTATATCCTAAAAAAATTTTAGGATATAGATTTTTAATTTGTCGTTGTAAGAATAATTGTTGATAAAGTATCTAACAGTTCTGGTGAGTGTTTAGCTTACCTGTTTTTTACTTGCCATACAACTGGGTTTCTTTGTGCTGTATGAGTAGTAATTTAGCGTTGCATACTCCATAAGAGCAGCAAAAACAAACAGGAAGCAGACAGTGACAAAAAGGTCCATGGCAGTGACATAAGACACTCTGGGAAGTGAGGTTCTGGCCACTGTACTGAGAGTGGTCATCGTCAGGACTGTGGTTATGCCTGTAGTGTGGAGAAAAGAAAATGTTCTTTGTTGAAAGGTTTTGTTGGAGCTTCTTTCTTTGATCTTGAACTGTACTTAAGACACATCCACAAGCGGATTTTTATATATTTTCAATGAAAACTCCCAATAGATAACCTTAAGGCATGCTTGGCGTATGTTATTCTGGGACCTATTCAAAACTTTATCCAAAATACACTTATCATCAATGTCTGCTTTTTCAGTAGGAGAGGTAATAAATGTAAGAGAAAAAGAGAAGATTACAATGACAGCAGACAAGAGCATGGATGTGGTACCTAATATGAGAGAGGTTCAGGTGTTCAGGTACGTGTTATGCTTCCTCATAGCTTATGCTGAAAACAGACTAAACAATTACATCATCTGTAGATCTGCCTATTTTATCAAATCAGAGAGATAAAAGAAACCACACACGATCGTTGCATTCATGTATAAAAAAAAAAACATAATTGTCTTTTAACGGAATTGGAATTAACCTGGCCTTAAAATATCCAATTTATGTTTTTTTTCTAATGTTATTGCCAGTGGCCGATTTTGATGAAAACCAGGATAAGCCGCACAACCTTCTCCCAAGTCCTGGGGCTCTCTAATTTTTCAGGTTCCAATGGCGGGATCTTCTGCAGTATCTCACCAAGCATCCACTACTGTTATTTCTTTTATGGATTTTAAAGCTACTATTGTAGCATTTCACCTATTACAGAGTAACTGTCGATGCTATGGGCATTAGTATTAAGAGATGATCTGTGCCTCCCCCTCCAACATTCATACCCCGCTCTGTCTCAATCACACGCTTGCCTTCTATCTCTTTGCCCTTCTTTCACTCTCTTTCTCTCTTGCTCCTTCTTTTTACCTCAACCGGTGGAGGTCGAGGGCTGCCCACATTGAGCTCAGATCTGGTAGTTTTTCCTTGCCACATGTATCTAAGTGTTTGCTCATAGGGGAATGTTGTGTATATCATTTGAAGAGTGTGGTCCAAATTTGCTCTACATCTAAAGCGTTGTATGGGCTGAAAGTTTCGGGGGAAAAAAAACAATGGTCCCAAATGGAAAATAAGTTCAGTATTTTCCTCCATGGGGCAACTTGTCCATCATACACACTATTAAGTTAGTGTCGTAAGATGTGATCAAAAAGTGATGATGTAGATTCTACAGAAGAACATTCTGTTGACAACGTCTTGATTACATAAAATAGATTCATCAAACAGACACCCGGACATTATTTGGCCATAGTAAATGTCTCCACAATCTGTGTATCTCGCAGACTTATAGCGAGAGCGAGACCTTAGCTCAGTCTCTCGACATCCGTCTCTGAATGCCTGGTGCACTGTTCAGAATAAAGCATTTTTATCCGAACAGTGCCTGTAACAAAAATACAAAATATAGTAGCATACCACGAAAAGTCATTGATCGCTATTTTCATCTTTATCCTGTGCACTAAAACCACTTAAATCGGCTTCTTCATCAACAAACTTATACAGCCTTAGAATTCCTCAGTCACGCACTTCTTAGTCTCTCTTTCGTTGACGCTCTCAATTTCACTCGTGGAAACCAAACGCGCGTTCTGCTGTGTGTTCGCTATTTGCAATTTCATTGGTCTGATCTGATGAGGCTGAGTATTTTGAAGCTCGTTAGCCCATAAAAATCCATAAATTTGCCGCATCATTGTGGAAGCTGCACTGTTCGAAGTGTGTAAAAAAAGTAGTAGCTAATAGGAAGTAAAATGACGGTATATGAGAATGCAGAAATTTTAAATGATGGTGAATTGTTTGAGACTTTGAAAGCATGAAAAGCCGAATAAGGTTAAATCAATTACCTTGATAAAAATGTTCCACAGGACTGCAGAGCCAACAAAAAAGACAGCATGTATGAAAAAAAGGAAAAAGCACAACAAAACACAAAAAGCAAACAGGCAAGCAGATGGCGGCGATGTTCAGATAACAAATCATTGTGGAATTTCAAAAGGTGAAAAGAAAAAAGAAAAAGACAAAAATTAAAAAAATGCAAAGCATCAATTATTACATTCATCTGTATCCGTAGCTTTCGTACCTAAAGCAGTTCTGGCGGGAGTGGCATCTTTTTTGATCCAGAAGGACACCCAGGAGAGGACAACAGTGAGGATGCAGGGTATGTATGTCTGGATGGTGAAGTACCCCATTCTTCGGCTCAGGTCAAAGTACACGGTCATCACGACATAGTCACCTGTGTGGAGCAACAACACAACCTGACACTGAAGAGGCGTGTGAACAGGTAAACCCATTTATCTCAGGTATCTTGGGGCATTTTAACCATGAGTACTTGAATTCCAGCCAAATCTGGTGATTAATGGAAATGGAAAAAAAAAAGTGTTTTATTCTTAAAAAAAAACAAATTTTTTAGCATTACAAGCTTGAATTGTACAAAGGCATTGGAAAGCTTTTTTTTTATCCTTGACAAGCCCATTTTTTGGTAAATTTAGTTTTTAAGTTGTAAATAAAGTCCTGATATTATGCATATAATGTAAGAGTGGCCAATATACATGCAATTTATAACACAATTAACCAAAATAGTCAGCTTGCATCTTTTTTTAAATTGGACAGGTAAAATAAGATCCTATCAGTTCCTGAGCACATCCAAGCAATCTGAAGCTTTAAAAAGTATTTAATTCACAAGCTTGGACTTTTTTGTAGGAGTAGATCAATCAAACTGAATTCAGGCTCTTGTTTCTGTGGTTGACGTCCTCATACAACTCATGTCCTTTGCCTTAAATAAGAACATTAATGAAATATTCCTATGGTATATATAAAGTGCCAATTAAAACAATCTAGCTAGCTTTAAAATATATTTTTTACAATTCTTTTATTTGATACTTTTAATACTATTAACTAGCTTTAAACGGCACAAGGTACTAGATGATAAGTCAGTGCCCTATTCTAAATAAAAGTGGGGAAACTTTCTTTGTGAATTTCATCTGTTATGTTTTGTGGAAATCTTCTTGTAGCAATTGGACTTGATTGTCTTTCCTTGAAGAGTTCAGTGCAGTTGAATAAACCTCTCAGATGAGGAGTAAAACATCTTCAAGTCAAGTTGGTATGAGAAGATTTTGACAAGAATTAACAATGATCTGGATGACTGAGACCCTTCACTCCATCTGTTATGGTACATGTAAAGTTTTTTTTCCTTCACATTTGGATAATATATTGAGATCATAGTCAATTTTC
>CAAKHD010000232.1:3100-37526 GCA_901007705.1 Fistularia tabacaria | reverse complement strand
AAGTGCCAATTAAAACAATCTAGCTAGCTTTAAAATATATTTTTTACAATTCTTTTATTTGATACTTTTAATACTATTAACTAGCTTTAAACGGCACAAGGTACTAGATGATAAGTCAGTGCCCTATTCTAAATAAAAGTGGGGAAAAGAATTAACAATGATCTGGATGACTGAGACCCTTCACTCCATCTGTTATGGTACATGTAAAGTTTTTTTTCCTTCACATTTGGATAATATATTGAGATCATAGTCAATTTTCAGTAGGTATTTGAGGGCCATAAATAATGATTATCATTTCAGCGTTGATCAATGTTTTTGGCATTCAAGTGCTTATCTATTTGTTCTGTAAAGCGTAGTAAATAAGTGGTAAAATTGGAGTAAAATCATAGCTAAGACAAATTTTGTTGCATTCAGATGGAAGGGAAATAAGATCGATACTATTTTCTACCTTATTCTGCACTATACTTTCTATGTTTCCTTCAGCAGAAATCCATTATTTTTTTTGTGGAGTTGTTAAAACATTGTGCGATTTGAATTGACAGGGAAATATCTGATCTGTTCAAAAGGTAACAGACTCATTGGGTACATATCAATAAAACAGATCTTTGAATAGCTGAGTCCAGGTACACCTTCTGCTGAGACATTCATGACACACAAAAAGGCGACACGTTACAGGAAAGAATTTGTTGCATGAATACCTTGAATTGTGTCCTGTAAAGACATCCTTATGACTTCCCAATAAACTGTCCAAGAGAATAGGTAGGACAAGGAAAAAGTCTTACATTAAGGATGATAGAAAAGTCAAAGAACTGGCTTTCCTGTTAGTCCCCAAACTTTTCAAATCAATGATTGTTTCTACCAATCTTAGAAAATAAGCTGCACAATGATGGTAAAATTGTAAATGTAAAATTTTGGAAAAGCCCTGTGCATCTTACCCGCTGTAGTCTTAATTATGTCGGTGGTATTTCTCAGGCCCATAAAGTCAAACTGATATAGCCGCCAGGACTTTTGATCCGCAGCCTCCACTGAGTTCTTCCGCCACTTGTAAATCATCTCATCTCGTGGATATCCGTCTGTAATTACACAGGGCATGTGTGAGTGATGCTGTTTTTCACATCCTCATGATGGATACCCTGTGCAGGCTGGGAACCTGGGGCAACCAAGAACGACATTCATCTTGTGCTGCAGGCTAGCTAATTACAAGGCTATGTAGAGTGAACAGAAGAAAGGCAAATTAAACAAAATCATTGGTTCAATTATTAATGCTGAATAAATCTTAATGTTGGGCCTGACCTTTTTGTGAAGCCCAGGAGTGCTTTTACTATCGATCATTTGAGGTTAATGGTGTGTTAATTTGTGTATTTCTACCTGTATTTTGCATTAGAATATTCCTTTTCCCTCTTCAACACACACAAAAATCTCTAAAGCTGAAAACTAACGTGATTTTCCCTAAGCCTGATAGCAATGTGCTCTAATAGGCGTTCAAATTAACAGACACATTAACAGTGAGGGAAACGGTTTCCCAAACCACCAATTGTTTTCCAACATGCTTCAAACACGAACGGATTCCATTATTGTTTCACTCATTTTCTATTAATGATGCCATTAAAGCTCCAGAGAATGGTTGAGAAATTTGAAATGTTCAGAAAACAACAGTTTATTGTTGAAAATAACTATCTATGAATGGCACCAATGCACTGGTAATGCTCATGGAGACAGGACACTCATCACCAAACACACACATATATAGACAAAGGCAGCACCGATAAATCATAGTCTTACTGAAAACATTACACTTTGAAATAGACTCTGCGTAAATGGTCAAAATTCGACATTTATCTTGATTTTATTAATGCAGCCAGCTGGTAAGTGCATTCAGCATAATTTTTTGCTGAATGTCTAAATAGCCTCCAAAGTAGTAACATTTTGGTAAATGAGTTGCACTGTGGATGTCACATTATTTGTATTTAGCTAGGAGCACTCGGGGTCCACTTCCTGTTCTCTCATGTGAGCAACACAGAGATTGAAGAGGTATACTCCAACTCGCATTTTGTTGGATAGTAAGTACAAATTCAGATTTTGTAAAATTATCTCTGATCAAAACTCCAAAAAGTAAATATTTGTTTATTTTGACAGGATGGTTAAATTGGGCGTAAAATACACTGCTCATACTTTTTACCCAACCTTCAACATCTTGCTACATTGCTCCTCCCCAGAAACGCATTCCAAGTAACAATTTTACAGTGTGATTTTGATGTGTTCTTTCAACCATGTACAACCAGGTGCCACACTTCACAATGATGCTGCATGGCTGACAGGGCTTATCTCTCTCTGCTTGACCTTCTCCCCCAATACCAAAGTGTCTTAAACTCCTCAACTTAGGGGACTCTGGTCTGAGAGGCTATGAGCTTCTCTCCACTACATTCTGGCAATGGGGTGTATTTCCTTGCATGCCACTGATGTCATGCAACCCGGACTCAAAGGCACAGATATGTCTCCCGGCATTTAAAGGCTCTTTACAACTTTGAGATAATAGGACCAGCTGTCCTCAGTTTCCCACCGTGGGTGTTCATCTACCTCATCCAGAAAACTGTGCTCTGGACAGACCGCATCCCATATCAAATGCAGTGGGATGTTCACTTAGTTGTTGACTTTTGAGCTGCTAACCTACCTTTCATGTTCGCTCTCTTTTTTTACTAAAACAACATGACTGTCTGACATGTTTATCATATTCTCTTATTTTGCTTACCTATCTGGATCCGTATCATATCATTTATTGGTAACCATATCAGTGGTTGACCCTGCAACAAAGCCAGTATACTGAATGAAGACAAAATTTTAGGACTGACATCATCAAGTTGTCTGAACCAAAACTATACCATCCTAGTGTCCTAAAAAACGCTGAAGCATTAGGTAGAGATTTATATTGAGGGAGTCAGGGCAGCATGTGTGCATTACATGACCTCATCAGAAAAATTAAAGACAGCACAGCCGAATACAAAGCCACTGACTAGTTAAGTTGAACACAGGAGAGTGAGTGAACAAAGCTCGATAACTGTAATGAAGTATTTGGTGATCTGTCTTGACAGTATCATTACTTTCTACTTCTTATTCTTTCTTTTCAGCTTTTACCTTCAGGGATCACCACAGCGAATCAGCCTCCTCCATCCAACCTTATTCTCTGTATCCTCTACTCTCATAACAACTAACTTCATGTCCTCTTTCACTATCCCCATACATCTCTTTGGTCTTCCTCTAGACCTCCTGCCTGGCAGCTCCGACCCCAGCATCCTTCCACCAATATATTCCCTTTCCCTCCTCTGTACATGACCGAACCATCTCATTCTGGCTTCTCTGACCTTCTCTCCAAAACATCCAACATGTGCTGTCCCACTGATAGACGAATTCCTGATCCTCTCCATCCTCGTCACTGCCAAAGAGATGCTCAACATCTTCATCTCTGCTACCTCCAACTCTGCTTCCTGTCTTTTCTTAATGCCCCTGTCTCCAAACCATACAGCATTGCTGGTTTCACCTGTGTCTTGTAAACTTGTCCTTTTGTTCTGGCTGATATTCTTCTATTGCTTCTATTCTTCTATACACTTAACTCTCCCCTTTCCAACCTGCTTGAACCTGTTTCTTCGCCTCTTTTCCACACACTCCATGAATCTGGACTGTTGACCTTAAGTATTTAAAATCCTCCAACTTCTTTATCTGAACTCCCTGTAGCCTCACTGCTCCATTTGGGTTCCTCTCAATCACACACCTGCTGCTAAAAACATTAATTCCTCTCCTTTCCAGAGCATACCTTCATCTCTGTAGATTTTCCTCAACTATAGATCGCAATGCCATCTGCAAACATCATGGTCCATTGAGATTCAAGTCTAACCTCATTTGTCAGCCTATACATCACCACTGCAAACAAGAAGCTGCTCAGAGCTGATCCCTGATATCATACAACCTCCACCTTGAACCTCTCTGTCACACCTGCAGCGACCCTCACTACTCTGTCACATCTCGAATACATGTCCTGCATCAATCTAACATACTTCTCTGCCACTCCATACTTTCTCATACAATACCAGAGTTCTTCTCTCAGCACCCTGTCGTATGCTTTTTCTAGGTATACAAAGGCACAGTGCAGCTACCTGTGACCTTCTCTGTACTTCTCTATTAGCATTCTCGAAGCAAATATCGCATCTGTACTACTCTTTCTAGGCATGAAACAATACTGCTAATCACAAATACTGACTTCTGCTCTCAGTCTAGTTTCCACGACTCTTTCCCAATAACTTCATTGTATGGTTCATCAACTTCAACCCTCTATAGTTACTGCAATTCTGTATATCTCCCTTATTCTATTGGACGCTCCCCCTGACTACCAAGAGCATTTCCCAACTCCTCCCTGAAAATTATACAACACTCCTCCCTTTTCAGTCTCCACCACTTCATCCTCTGCTCTGCCTTTGTCCTCTATATTTTTCTCGTATATTTCTCCATACAAGATATAGTCTACCTGTTACCTGCTAGCTCCTACCTCCGCTCTTAGAAGTTACCCTGTGTTCCTGTCTTTTCTAGAAAAAAGGACAGACTACAGCCATTTCCATCCTTTTTTGCAAAGTCTACCATCATTGGTCCCTCTGCGTTCCTATCCTGGATACAAAACCTGCCCGTCACTTTTTCATCACCTCTATTGCCTGCACCGACATGTCCATTGAAGTCTGCACCAATTATCACTCTGTCATCTCTGGGGATATTTTGCATCACTTCATCTAACTCATTCCAGTACTTCTCTTTCTCCTCTAACTCACATCCCACCTGTGGGGCATAGCCACTGACAACATTGAGCATCACACCTTCAATTTAGAGTTTCAGACTCTTAAGTCTATCTGACATTCTTTTCACCTCCAGAACATACTTAGCAAACTCATTTTTCAAAATAACTACTCCATTTCTTTTTGCCAATACCACGATAGTACAACTTTAAACCTGCTCCTAAGAGTCTAGCCTTGCTACCTTTCCACCTGGTCTCCTGGACACACAGTATATCCACCCTCCTTCTCTCCATCATGTCAACCAAATCTCAAGCTTTTTCTGTCATTGACCCAGTATTCAAAGTCCCTGTACTCAGTCCTAGACTCTTACCTATCTTCTTCTCTCTCTGCTTCTGAGCACACGTTCCTCATCTCCTTCTTCGACCCACAGAAGCCCAATTTCCATTGGTCCCCTGTAGGTTATTGGCAACAATGGCAGTTGTTGACAAGCCGGGGCCTTGACCGAACAGGTATGAGATTCGTCGGTGCGATTCGCATATTTTGTTTGGGCATAAGTATTATGCCAGACGCCCTTCCTCACGCAACCCTCTGCAATTATTGGGGCTTGGGACTGGCTCAGAGAGACACTGGCTTGTGCCCCCCTGAGGCTGCATTACCTAAGACCTATGGCAATGTTTTATATTTTTAACATTAATTTCAAGATATGGATTTATTTGTCAAAAGGATGCCAGTCAAATGTTACATTTGAGTATTAAAACCTCTAAAATATCAACCACGAATAAATTCAGATTGCATGGGCATTAAAAGTGTTAACATCTGGATGTTAATTTATTTATAACAATGCACAAAATTGGTAATTAAATTATTGGTACCTAAATCAAATGATTGGGATTTGATGTCCCAATATTGGCTTCAGAAATTACACCGTCAAATGTAATCCTTGGAACAATCTTGGTACCAAGAAAGGATGAAGGGTTTAATTAATTAATGTCTATACTCCTTATCCCGCTCTGGGTCACAGTGGGGTTGGAGCCCATCCAAGCTGCCATTGGGCAAGAGTACTGGCTGCCAGCTGATTACAGGAATTCCGAATAGAATAGAATAGAACTATTTTAATGCTCGCAGGTTGGGAGGTTATTGACAGGGACAGAACACCATTCACTCTCTTATTCACACGTTTGAGCAATTTAGTCTTCAACTAACCAAATGTTTTGGATTTGAGGAGAAAACCGTAGGACTCAAGCAGAGGAAACCACAACACAAGGAGAACATTAGGTTGGCCACTATGCCACCCAGCAGAGATCAGTCTCTAATATTATTTTTTTAACTTAAATTCTTATGTTAACATATCCTAAAGGTTACATCTTAAGATAACCTAAAGGTCACATCTTAACCAATACATCCTGTACACTGATACAGACAAATTGAATGGCAGATATTAACTGTTACAATACATGGTACACAACTAAAGAAAAGTCTTTATATTCCTCCAGGAACAGTGATATAATTGGGATTTAATTTTTCCACTGATATCCATTCCATTCCATTCCATTTCGTCTCTTTGAGCGATATTGAGTTGCATATTCAGCGATAGATCGAGTATTTTAATTCTTTACATAGTAGCCTACATACCCTGCACTTCATATCTGTCTATCAAACTTTGTTGCATATTTGAGTTCTAATCAGTTGATTATTCTTATGCTCCAGAAGCCTGATGACTTTGAAGATAAACTGACTTAATCGTAAAACAGAGACATTGTCATGGCAAGCAGTGAAATGTCTCAGGGTTTAATGGCTCACAGCAGGGTGGGTCCACAGCCTTGAGATGGTTTTAAGTCCGAATAGGCTTTACAGAATGTAGTATCATATAAGTCAACACACACAACCTTCTCAGGAAATCCTTCAACTGACCAAGCCAACCGACAAAAACATCAAATCCCAGCACATGAACTGTGAACCAAAAGATAAACAATAGACATCAAAAAAACTTTATTCTTGAGAGGGGACATTTAAGTTATTAGGTAATTTTGCACCAACAAGCACTCAAACACTATGCATCCTCAAAGTAAAGATGCTTTGTTATAGTTGGGAACTGCAACTCAACTTTCCCCAGACGTGAAAGATGGCAAGTGGTGTCCACAAACATTCCAAGGAATGTTGCATTTAAACCTTGGGAAGACATCTGAACCTATGGAATGATTATGTGTTTCACTGTTGGAGAGAAAAAAGAAGAGGAAGTGCACACCTGTTTTGTGATGAAATTAGGAGCCCCCTTATATAAGTTACTCACAATGAAATAAGGATTTCAATATTCACTTAACTGTTAATCAAAACCCAAAAAAAGCTAAAAAAGCCTGAGCCAGAGAGAATACAAGTGAAAGAAATCTGACTGTTTTCAGTTAAATATGGGAAGGATCATGTAACAGTGATCTGTCAAACCACATAACAGCTCCCAGTGTGAAACTTGTGCCAAAACAAAAAATGTGAATCGAGCCTAGGAATCTCATACTGGTTCGGTCGAGACCAAGGTAAACAACAACTGCCATTGGTGCTGCTGACCTACAGGTAACCTATGTAAATTTTTTGCTACTGTGGGTCAAAGACGAAGGGGAAGACTGCCTGTACGGAAGCAGGGAGAAGAGGAAAGACAAGAGTCTGAGACTGAAACTAGGGACTTTGAATACTGGGAAAATGAAAGGAAAATCTAGAGTTGACATGATGTGGAGAGGGAAGGTGGATATACTGTGTGTCCAGGAGACCAGATTGAAAGGTAGCAAGGCTAGAAGGTTAGGAGCAGGTTTTAAGTTGCACTATAATAGTATTGGCAGGAAGAGAAATGGGACAGGAGTTATCTTGAAGGAGGAGTTTGTTTGGAAAAGAGTGAAAAGAGTGTCAGGTAGATTTAGGAGTCCGAAACCTGATAATAGAACTTGTCATGGTCAATGTTGTTCACGGCTATGCCTCACAGGTGGGATGTGAGTTTCGAAGAGATGGAGAATTTCTGGTGTGAGTTAGATGAAGTGATGCTGAATATCCCTTGAGGTGAGATATTGGTAATTGATGTACACTTGGTGAGATAGTGGTAATTGGTCCACACTTCAATGGACATGTTGGTGCAGGCAATAGAGGTGATGAAGAAGTGAAAGGCAGGTTTGATATCTAGGATAGTAACTCAGAGAAGCAGAAGATGGTAGACCTTGCTAAAAGGATAGAAATGGCTGGAGAGAATCCTTTTTTCCAGAAAAGAAAGGATAGGAGCAGAGGTAGTAGCATGCAAGTAGACTATATCTTGTGTAGACTATGTTATCGGAAGGAAATCAGTGACTGCAAAGTAGTGGGAGGTGAGAGTGTAGCCAGACAGCATAAGATCGTGGTTTGTAGGATGACTTTGGTGACAAGAAAGATGAAGAGGACAAAGGCAGAGCAGAAGATGAAGTGGTGGAGACTGAAAAGAGAGGAGTGTTGTATGTTTTTTGGGGGAGAAGAAGGGCTCACGGTAGCCAGGGAGATCTTCCTGATGACTTGACAACTACAGCTCATGTGAGCAGGGAGACAGGTAGCAGAGTACTTGGTGTGTTGTCTGAAAGGAAAGTAGAAGTACACAAGTACTAAGTAAAGGAGAATTCTTGTCAAAATCTTCCTGTCGTGGCAACTTGAATTTCTTCACTGAAAGTTGTTTCGCCGCTCATCCAAGAGGCTTCTTCAGTTCTAACTACCTGTGGGGAGTTTCAGACTATAACTGCCAGGGTTTTGGGCGGGTCTAGGTTATTGTGGCTTGTTATGTAAATGTAAGAGTTGATCAGCAGAAACAAGGTCAAAGGGGGTTGTTATGCCATTGGAGGTGTCGTTTGTTGGCGACAAAGGAGCAAACTCTTGGGGATGACCTGGACTGGAATGTGAAAAGGTAAAGCCAGACAAAGGAGTGAAACCTGTCGGATCATATGGACTGAGGCTGATGTGGGTTGCTGGAGGCTGGTTCTGGTGGTGAATCTTTTCTGGTTGTTTGGAGGGTGCAGATGGGCCTGGTCTGTGTGTGCAAATCCATCTTGGTATTGATCCCAGTACAGCTTTATACATTTGTTAAAGATTGTGTCTGGGGCCCCCTCCTCTCTTCTGAGATGGTTGTGTTCCTGCGCCTGGTGGTTTCTGATACTGGTCAGTGTGTGTTGGTTTCCTGTAAATCCTGATATCCAGGCTTCTGTCCTGTTGGATGTGAACGCAAAACAGAAAAAACGTCTCTGAAGAGAGGAGGGAGCCTCAGACATAACCTTTCACAAAGATACATCGCAAGGTAAAGGAAGAGGTAGCAAAAGCCAAACAAAGGTCCGATGATAACTTGATCTGTTGTGAAAAAAGGAAACAGAGTGAGGAAAATCTAGAGAAGTGGGTGTATGCCCTGGAAAGGAGAGGGATGATGGTTAGCTGCAGCAAGACAAAATATGTCTGTGAATCAGTGGAACCCAAGTGGAATGTTAAGGCTACAGGGAGTGGGGATACAGAGGGTCAAGGATTTCATGTACTTAAGGTCAACAGTCCAGAATAATGGAGACTGTGGGAAAGAGGTGAAAAAATGAGTTCAAGCAGGTTGAAACGGGCAGAAAAAAGTGTCAGGGTTCATGTTTGTTAAAAAAGTATTAGCCAGAATGAAAGGACAGTGGTGTTGAAGAAAAGACAGGAGGCACCGCTGGAAGTAACAGAAATGAAGATGTTGAGGTTCTCTTTGGGAGTGATGAAGGTGGATAGGATCAGCAATGAGTCTATCAGAGGGACAGCACATGTTAGATGTTTTGGAGAGAAGGTCAGAGAGGCCAGACTGAAATGGTTCGGTCATGTACAGAGGAGGGAGAATGAAAATATGGGAAGTAGGATGCTGGAGTTGGAACTGCCAGACAGGAGGTCAAGGGGAAGACCAAAGAGAACATTTACGGATGTAGTGAAAGAGGACATGAAGTTAGTTGTTATGAGAGAAGAGGATACAGAGAATAGGGCCAGATTGAGGAGGTTGATTTGCTGCTGCAAATGAAGGGAGAAGTCGGAAGGAAAATAAAACATTTAAGAAGGCAACTGACCGGTAGGAGATAGATCAGGAAAACAGGAAAGGAAAATCATGTATTATCATTGATCTATGGTGATATATTGCTACATCATAAAATTGTGCATGTATTTCCCTTTAAAGAAGAATCACAGCATGTAGGTGTTTGCACATGATGTGACAGGTTGTAACAATTATTAAATGCTACTTTTGTTTACTCACAGCTGGAAAAGATGAGAGGGCAAGAGTGTTCATCCATCGGAAAGTTGTGTAGCTGCAACTGACATTCTGCATTTATTGTCAGTCTGTCGAGACAGCAATAGAAATAACAGTTTCAATATTTTCTACTCTTTTTGCTGCTGAGAAACATCAAACAAATGAAACATAGAAAATTAAATGAAACAACAGGTAATTCAACAGCTGTAGCGAAAGGACATATAGACTTCAGATATAATTATGAAGGACGTATGTTGTTAATTTCAGTCAGAAAGGGATATTTCATTATCCCCTTGGAAAACAGGCCACCTTATGGAGTAGCTTGTGATGCTGTATGAAAATGATGTTGAAAGGGTACCTGACAACTGAAAAGAGAGAAGAGAGACAAGACGAAATCAGAACTGAAAAATAACCTTTTTCCTGTAATTCTACAATCTAATACCTCATTAAGAAGGCTGTTCAGATGGTAACATATATGTTTGGTGAGGACCAGGTATCACAAAATGTCATCTCCTTTTGTTGCAGCCAAGTTGGTGCATGATTAATACCAAGTGGCATTTCACTGTCTTTTGCTCAAACCATCACAGATATTAATACGCAAGTTCAGTCCTTAAGAGACAACATTAATACCATAAGACTGATTCTTGCCTTTCCTTCATTTGTACTTAATTCACCCACAATAAATATTATTGGTCCCCATGAATTATCATATTTTCCCTGAGACCACCACTTAAAGATCAGACACAGAATTCCAGGTAAACAAATTATTAATTGCGTTGTGATGATTGAAAGCAAAAACAAATAGACTGCGAAAAAAAAAGCATTCTAGAGATTCGTATAAAAGAGGGAACAAATGATTTCAGTGTTGAGTGCTGCAATTTCAAAAACTGCTTCGGGCATGAGCAAGGCTGTATTAATAAATCGGTCTTAAATCTCAAACAGGCAATTTGCACTTACAGTTGGTAATGACAGATTGCAATTGCTTCTTCAATGGCTTTTTTGGGGAAATATTTGTAATTCAAATTGTTTTTCATTTATTTCTTCAAGAATAAGGAAGCTCATCTTAGGGATTTCAAGGGGGAGCTTAGAAGGTTCAGGCTCAATAGGAAAGATGAAACACAAAGAAACACATGTAAAACTGAAATGTTGATGGAATGTTCAGATATTACGTATGTTTTCCTATCAATGCTAATTCATATTTCACCTCACTATATTATCCATTAACAACAGTTTCAAAAGTGTGATTAAAACTGTGTTTTAGCCCTATTCACATTTAATTTATCTATTTGGGGAAATAAAGCTTCATAAATAGAAGGGAAATCCAGTTTTAATTTAAAGGTACCTTTCCTGTCATATTTTATGCAAAAGCTTGGCTCAAAACCCTTTTTCATATTCACTGAATCAAATAGATTTTTTTCTTAAGCTCTAGAGACACTTTGTCAGCCCCTTAGTTGTTCAAGCAGTCGCTGTTATATAGATGTATTGTATATCTCATATAAAAAAATGTAACCTCAAATTTGCAAAAAAAATAAAATAATAAGTTACCTTAATGTATAAAGAATCTTTCCATCATTCCATATTCGAAGGAGCTGGTTTGGCATTGTAATCCAGTGAGAATCTGCATTCTTGGAGTTCCTGAAGATGGTATCCGGTAGCCAAATTAGTCCAACCATATTGCTGTTCAAAGTCAATATTTTGATTGTACTGTTGTATTTTAGGCGGCTGTCTGTCCATGTCTGAGCAAAGATAATATCAATTTGGTACTCCTGAAAGAAAAAATGAAGAGACGTTATACCCCTGCAGTTCACCATTTGAAATGTGTACAGTAAGAGGAATTTATTTACAATAGGTTCTCCAATAATGCCAGGAAAATCTAGTGTCACAGCCACCTGAATAATGGTCTTTTTTCTGGAAAAAAAAGAACTTTGTTAACCTATTTTTCTCCTCATTCCTCTTTCCATTTTATACTGTGAATTTTGTCGTCTTCTTTTGTTCATCTTATGTCCTTCAATCACCTCCATCCTCAGCACATTATTGTCTAAAGGTCTTAGAAAGGTGTGAAGAGGTTTTGTTCTGGCGTTCAGTGGAAACCCGAAATATCTATGACTGAGCTGGATATGACATAACTGGATTGTTACGGGGCAGAGCTGTAAATGGAGCTGAGGCAATGTTAGATTAGCTTGAATGGAAAGAAATAACATTCAAAGATTTTTGTGAATGAAATGAGGAAAGTAGTATATTTCTAAGGGTGCTACTAGAAGATAACTCACCTCATACAGGGACAAAGGAGAATGGTAATGTTTTGCAAGAGCAGGACTAGCTGTAGCAGTGGGAAAAGGGGCTCTACAGTGAAGCAGTCAGAGTAATTTTCAAACAATTTTGCAATCCACTAGGGGCCATCTTGTTGTTGAGGTGATATTTCTTTTCCCGCAATCAACCCTTGCACTTATGCTTTTGTCCTTGCCTGTACAGTCTATTCCTGCCTTTCATCAGCCACCTGCCGATGCTCTTAGTTTTCAGTTTCCTGTTGTTTTGGTCACAAATCACCATGAGCTTGTCACCTGCCTGCTCCCCTTCTGATTGTAACACCATCATTTCGGCCACAGGTACACTTTGAAATGGTCTGAATCTCTTTGACTGTCTACCTTTTCTTTCCTCTTCATGGCACATTCCTCCAGACGTTGTTTCTAATGGAGATAACCATTTTAATTTCTCAAATCTTTGAAAACTTTTGAGGAATCCTTGTTGCCCTTGACAAAACTGAGAGGCAAATCAAATCTGTTTCGTTCAATCCTCCAATCGTTCAGCCCGTTACTCACTCCCAGTGTGTCGACTGTGTAAATAACACTCTTCTCTCCTCCCACAGGCAGGTTTCCTTTGAGCAGGTCTCTAGGCTATCAACTGCATCTTCCTCCAGCAGTGGAAGAAGGAATTGATAAATGATCATACCACCTCTGCATGTATTATGAGGTATAGAGAGAGAAGGGTAAAAAACTACACAAAAATCACTCACTGAGCCGTCAATAACTCACTGAATCAGAAAGTCTGTTTATTCTAAAACAACATCTCTCCGTAAACTCGTTCCACAAAAAATTCAACTTTGTCATTGGACCTTGTAAAAATTAAAGGTCTTGATAACACTTCCAATTTCAGGCTTAAATAGCCCTGTTAATGAAAAAAACACAGTATTTTCACTTCTTTTTTTTTTAGAGCCAGGGTATCTATGTTTATTTCTAAAACAAATAAAATATGACAACTCATCAACTACTACAAATAATGGACCACAGGCTACTATTCAAGTCTCAGCCCTTTATGTACATACAATTTGGATCAGGATGGCAAAGACTTCAGCCTGTTAGGAGAAATTTGCTTATGGAATTAGTCCAGAGGAGTGAGATATACAAAAAAAGAAGATACAAACAAAAAAATGTCATACCCTCCAGTTCAGCGTACTTCATAAAGAAACAACAATAACCAATTTTTATGGTTTATAACTGCCCAAGTGACCAAGAAACCTTGAGACAGATATCCATCATAAAATTAGTCACATCGACACATGCTAAAAGCCAACTGCTTGAAAATTGGTAAAATGGAGCTGTTATTAATCTTTTTATATCAAAAGTAGTGATTTGTTCAGATCCATTTAAAATGAGAGCGGAGGAAGCAATGGTGATCTCAGTCCCGCAAGTTGAGAGTGTCAGTTTAGAAAAGACTATGATGGGTGGCAAGATAGGTTTTTACTTTCAAAAAATATATAAATGACATTTCTGCTTCGACATTAACTCTTTAGGACCAGGGACAAAATGTTTTGATCGGAAGTGTGAGTATATCAGCACTGACCTGATCAGTACTGATCACAAGCACCAATTAACTGTGGATAACTTATGGGCAACCATGATGTCATCCATCGGCTCCCCCTGATTCTATGGCATCCTGTTGCAGGCTCTCGAACAATGTAATTAGAAAAATATATTCCTTTTAGAACTGGAAACAACTTGAAGCCAGGGGCAGAGACACTACCCTTATTTTGGACATTTACAATCAAGTAATTCTTTAATGAAAAAAAAAACAAGTAAAATCACATTAACACTAACTTCTATAGAATTCTACATATTTTTACAACTGGACAGTGCATTGCGATACTGGCTGATGGCTTACATACTTGGGCTACAGTCTTTCCTATTGTCTTTTGCTAAACACTTTTCCTTGACATCTATCGAAAACAGATCTAGGAAACATGTGACACAGTAAATTTGTATTTTGAAAAAATGATCATAATGATCATTGTGATCAGAGAATATAACTACACTTTCACCAGGCTATATCATAATGTAATGTGCCAGACAGGGACAATATAAAGTGGATCCACAGCTGCCTTCTCCATACTTGTGATGGTTTTTTATTTAGTCTTTACCATGGACAGCATGAGGTAAATATCACTACACTACAGAGTTACCAAATTAACAAAAGGGAGAGTAGGCTTGCAACAAAAGGGAGAGTAGGCTTGCAGCCAAATCCTGAAACCAGCCTGTTCACAGTGAATATCATTCTAGAGGCTACGCTCCATTCATTTACCTATATGAATCTCAAAATAACTGTGTGAAAGTTATTGAGAGACAACAGATGAGCAAAAAAAACTTCTCCACCAAGGATATTAGATTTGAAACATCTTATGTGTTTTTAATTAATTGTCATACAAATAAAATACAGACACTGTATACTCTGTTGTGAAAATATGATAATCCTCTGGTTCTCTATGTACCTGGTGAGGAGCTCGTTCTCCTCCTCTTCATCATCACAATCACATTATCTTCAATGATCTCTATTTTTTACAGCAAGCATTAAGTGCAGACTTACTGGAAGCATATCTGTCTCACACTTGATTTGGCACTCAAGTCTTCTTGAAAAAGACTTTTTGCGCTTTTCATCATCATTGCTCTTGTCTTTGTATATTGAGGAGTGCACTAATCATGACTGAAATAATGTTTGTCACGCCACTACCAAAAGTTATTCACAGCCACCTCCACATTCAGCTCTTGACATTGATGCAGAAATGTGATTTGAAATGTATCTTAGTGGTCACAATGGCAGCATTACATATAAAACAGTAAGGGTGATTTATTGCCAGGATGTTTTTTCCCCTACAGCTTACCGGAAGTCCTGTGTAGCTGTCATGGTAGTCAATGAAGCTCGATAAATAAAAGCTAAATTATTCGGTTTTAATTAGTAAACTACAAATAAAAACGTTTTGCTGAGTAAAGTAGTGTGATTAATTCCAAATAATTACCAAGAATGCATTTTCCACCTCACATGCTCAACCTAGTTGTAACCCAGTTCCGACAGGGGGCCTTTCTCTGTGGAGTTTTGCATGTTCTCTCCATGTCTGCTTGGTTGTCTTCCAGGTATTCCGTTTTCCCCCCACAGCCCGAAAACATTCAGACATTTCACTGAAAACATTCAGACATTTCACTGAAGACCCTAAATTGCCCAGACTTGTGAATAAGAGAATAATTATGTCTCTTTATTTGGCCCTGACCTAGGCTCCAGCTGCCTCGCGACTGCAGGACCGCTAACCAGCATCATAAAGTATGCTTATAATGCAGACAATATAAAAAGAAATAGGAAGATCATGTTCCAGTTAATAACAAACAGAAAAGGCCATGTGCTTCTTCTTCTTCTCCTCCTTTCAGCTTTTCCCTTCAGGGGTCGCCACAGTGAATCAACCCTCTCCACCTATTCTCTGTATCCTCTTCTCTCACACCAACTAATTTCATATCCTCTCTCACTATGTCCGTAAATCTTTTCTTTCGTCTTCCTCTAGACCTCCTGCCTGGCAGCTCCAATTCCAGCATCTTTCTACCAGTATATTCACTATCCCTCTTCTGTACATGACAGAACCATCTCACTTTGGCTTCTCTGACCTTCTCTCCAAAACATCTAACATGTGTTGTCCCTCTGAGGACTCATTCCTGATCCTATCCATCCTCGTCACTCCTAAAGAGAACGTCAACATCTTCATATCTGCTACCTCCAGCTCTGCCTCCTGTCTTTTCTTCAATGCCACTGTCTCCAAACCATACAGCATCGCTGGTCTCACCGCTGTCTTGTACACTTTTCCTTTCATTCTGGATGATATTCTTCTATTGCATAGTACCCCTGAAACTTTTTTTCCACCCATTCCAACCTGCTTGAACCTGTTTCTCTACCTATTTTCCACACTCTCCGTTGCTCTGGACTGTTGACCCTAAGTACTTATAATCCTCCAACTTTTTGATCTCCACTCCCTGTAGCCTCACCGTTCCACCGTTCCTCTCATTCACACTCATATATTCTGTCTTGCTGTGACTAACCTTCATTCCTCTCCTTTCCAGAGCATACTTCCACCTCTCAAGATTTTCCTCAACCTGTTCCCTGTTCCCTGTTCACTACACAATCACGTCAACTGCAAACATCATGGTCCATTGAGATACCTGTCTAACCTCATCTGTAAGCCTGTCTATCACCACTGCAAACAAGAAGGGGCTCAGAGATAATCCCTGATAAAGTCCCACCTCCACCTTGAACTTCTCTGTTACACCTACAGCACACCTCACTACTTTCTCATAGCCAGCATACATGTCCTGCACCAGTCTAACATACTTCTCTGTAACTCCAGACTTTCTCATACTATTCCAGAGTTCTTCCCTCGGCACCCTGTCGTATGCTTTTTCTAGGTCTACAAAAGCGCTAAAATGGGCACCATCACACTTCTCTCCATTCCTCAGGCATCTTCTCACTCTCTAAGATCCTGTTGAATAATCTAGCCAGAAACTCTACCACTGCCTGTCCTAGACATTTCCATACCTCCACAGGTATATCATCAGGACCAACTGCCTTTCCACTCTTCACCCTCATCAATGCCTTCCTCACTTCACTTTTACTAATCTCTGCTACTTTGTGGTCTACAATAGTCACCTCTTCTACCCTTCCCTCTCTTTTATTTCCTCTTCATCAGCTCTTGTACTTCCTCTCCATCTCTGTCTCTCTCTTTTGCCAACATGTATAAATCACTCTCTCCCTCCTTTCTGTCCAACCGAGCATGCACGTCATCATAGGACCTTTGTTTGGCTTTTGGTACCTCCATCTTTACCTTACGCTGCATCTCCCTGTACTCCTGTCTGTTCTCTTCAGTCCCCTCAGTGTCCCACTTCTTCTTTGCTAACACCTTTCTCTGTACATACTCCTGCACTTCCTCATTCTACCACCAAGTCTCCTTATCTACTTTCCTTCCAGACGACACATCAAGTACTCTGCTACCTGTCTCCCTGCCAACAATAGCTGTAGTTGTCCAGTCATCTGGACACTCCCCCTGACCACCAAGAGCCTTTCCCAACTCCTCCCTGAAAATCATATATCACTCCTCCCTTTTCAGTCTCCACCACTTCATCCTCTGCTCTGCCTTTGTCCTCTTCATCTTTCTTGTCACCAGAGTCATTCTAAAGACCACCATCCTATGCTGTCTCTACACTCTCACCTACCACTACGTTGCAGTCACTGATCTCTTTCAGATGACCTCATCTATACAATATATAGTACTCCCTTACTTCCTATCTCTGCTCTTAGAAGTTACCTTATGTTACTGTCTTTTCTAGAAAAATGTATTCACTACAGCCATTTCCGTCCTTTTTGCAAGGTCTACCACCATCTGGCCCTCTCCATTCCTATCCTGGATACCAAACCTGCCCATAACTTCGTCATCACCTCTAATGCCTGCACCAACATGTCCATTGAAGTCTGAACCAAATACCACCCTTGGCTAGAAGTGATAGAGCTAGGGTGATTTAAAAAAAAAACAACCTGTGTGAAAGGTCCAAGTTGTCAGTTGCTGCTTATTAAAAACAAAACGCCTTTATATTTTTCAACACAAACTCAAAGGAATGTTATGAGTTTGAAAGCTTAGGTTTTTAAAAGGCTGTAATCTACTTGGATTACTGAAAGGCACCTCCAAGGCACCTTGTCAGGCTCCGTGACTGTTTGCTTGTATGCAGATGTGTGCAGTATGTTTGATCTGTGCAATGTGTAATATGTGTATGCTCCTCGACACCTTAATTTCCTTCGGGATCAATAAAGTATCTCTACTCTACTCTACTACTACTCTTATCAATTGTAACAGTAAAAGAGTACTTTTTTTTTCAAGCAGCTGGTCAGCCAAACAGCTTCCTTTTATTGTTTGTGGAGATTTTTTTAATTTATTCATTTATCATCCCCTCCTATCTAGAGAGAGGATACACTAGGTCACACAGAACAATCCTAATCTCATTATGGAATACTGTATATCCCTGTCATCAATGTATCATGTGGAAATACAGTCATACCACTGTTTTTAAAACGTCTTCAGATTGATTAATGTTGACTCTGATATGTATGGAATTATTCTGTGTATCCAGTGTCTAAAATGACTATATTACAAGTTAAATATTTAGTTAAAATACAGCAAGCTACCCTATTTGATGTCACATACAATCTGAGTCACCCAAGCTCACTTAGTTTTCTACTTCAGTGATTGGAAAGTGAGCTTAGGTATATTCTGCTGACCTACCTGCCCCTGATTCAAATAAGGGCTCAGTAATAATTGAGATGCCTTGAATTTAAGGAAAATCCTCATGAGGCTTTAGCACTCTGAAGTGGATAGGATATGTCTCTAATAATCATGTGCTGTGTACAGTGTGCAAACATATTAAGAAAATTCATTTCTGATGTCCTTAAAAGAAGACTGCATACAATTGTGATTTTCATTAGGAGAGAAATGAAAGACAAATACACGGAACATTTATCCTCTCTGGAGGTTTGGGGGAGCACAACTTTGGTAAAAAAATACTTTACAAACTATATCCTGAAAAAGGAAATCCTCAACACTGCATAGACTATGGGGGTGTAGAAAATCTATGTATAAATTAATGTAGATGGATGGACTGGTGGACAGAGAGGCTTCAAATGTAAAGGAAAAAAATATATGATAAAAAAAGCTAAAACTTAAGGAATTGCATGGCCATTTGATGGTCAATGTGGGCTGGACAGACAAAAGGATGGAGGGATTAATGGATGGATGGCTGGATGGATGGGTGAGTGGCTGGCAACATGCTTCATTACCATACAGGTACATTGCCAGGCATGAAAGCCGATTATCACTGTCATGTTAAACATAGAGGCTCTAAACACACAACTTCCTTTCTGTTATTATATATTAGAAATATCTAGCATCCATTTGCCTAAGCTGGTCATACACATTTAAAAAGAAAAGAATGTGATCACTGTTCACTTGTTTAATGAGGTATTTTTGCCCACAATACTGGACAAAAATAGAGACACATGACAGTTATATCAAAGCAACCTCTAGCCTGAACTGTATCAACCCCCCCCCCCCCCCCTTTCCTTGCTGTTCCCTTCTGGGGGTAGCCATAGTGAAACATTTGCCTGCATCTAACCTTATCCTATGCATTATATTTGAAAAAAAGACTGTTAAAAAGCTAAAATTTCAACTGTTTATTTTGATAAATACGGATCAATAATTCCATGCTGGAATGTTTATTGTTTGAACATTTGAGAATTATGTCTGATCTCAAGATATAAACAGAGGTCTCTGATGAGCATTGAAGTTTGAGCTACTTTTTATGTCGCTCAGGACAACGTAGATATTTGTTAAGTCCAACAATCCTAACGGGGTGACAAACAACTTTTACTTGAAATGTTGCCCTAAACTGAAAGTGTTGAGTCTGGTACATCAGATTGTAAAAAAAAAATGAAGAACTGAATTCAGATATTATCTGTTCTGAGCAGTATTTTCTAGTAAAATAGAACAATTTATATTGTAAAGTTCAAATAGGTGTTTTGTTTTTTGTTTTTTTGTTACTGTTACACATAAGCATTAAATGCACTACAAGAAGCAGTTTGCACTTTCACATAATACATAATTAAAGACATAAAGAATATAGCAAGAAAATCCCTTTTTCAAACACTAGGATATGAAAAGAATAAATTAATATGGAACATGTAAAGATGCTCAGTTTCACTCAATGGTAGTAGCAGGGTGATCAACTTAAAATGAGAACATCAACTCGTTGCTGTTAAGAGAGCACAAATTGTCTCCTACTGCCCAAGTAGAAATAATGCCCCGCAGGTTGTCAGTTAATGAAAAGAAATTCAATTTTTAAGCGAGTCTTGATTAGTGCTTTTAAAACTGTCATGAGATTCACATTTCCTTGGGCACAAGCCTTATTTTTCCTGTTCAGGCAAATGGCTAATTTGGCAGAGCCAGACAAAAAGTTTCACATATATATCTAATACCCTCCTATTATCGTTTGAATACTTTGGATGAAAAATAAACAAATGGAAAGTATAGGTAACCCTCAGACCAAGAAACAAACCCTTCAAGAAACTAAACAGTGGCAGCAACCTGAGGCATTCAATAAACAAATGAAGTAACATTTCATGGTCTGAACAAAGGAAACAGTCTCCTGTCACCCCAGATTTAAATTGTTCTCTATATCGGTTTGTGGCTAGGGGGCCATGCAAGTTTCTCCACTGGAGGTCACCTGCCCATTTTCCAATGGTGGCTTGTACAGGACTTCCCAGCTCCCCTTCGAAGAGGTGTCTGGTCCAAAGAAGTTGAGTCACTTGGATTCCTTCTCTTGTGATAGAGGTTGTAGGTTAAGTACCTTGACACAAGATACGTGGAGGTCATTTTTATCTGTAGCTTGAGACTCCTTCAAGCTTGGGGTCTTGAGTGTCAGTAGCAGACCATCTTTGTTCTCCCACTCCCCGATCCATGGCTGGATGGTCAACAACAGGAACCTGTAGACGATGTTCTCATTCCATGACTCAGGATCGATGCATTGCAAAGCTTTTCAGGTAGGTTGGAAGAGCACTGCAGATTTCCTTGGTAATTCTGGTTGCCAACCTAACAGAGGTGAGGCGTCCAGATTTCCTCAATGCATACAAGGAAGAAGTGGTTAGCTGCAAAAGATGACCCAGCTTTGTAAGACCAGCTCTGTTGACTCTGAGACACAGGCTTGCGGAGTGCAAAGACTAGGACCTCAGAAAAATATTGAGGAGCAAAGGTTCAGCCACCAGCCCTGGGGGGTCATTATCAACTGGTCTAAATGCTAGACCTACCAAGCTTGGAGGACTGAGCTATAAAAGGATGTGAGATCAGTCTGATTAAGAATCCCTGGCTGCATCAAAATAAGCTGTCTGTCCAGCCCTAACCATCCAACCTTTTTTAGAAGCAGCTTTGCAGTGATCAGCCAGTTGGGTCTGCACTCATACAGGATCCTCTTTGCTGTCTGCTGACTGAAAGCTAATACTTTACTGAAAATGTTGGTGAGGCCTTAGGCTCCCTCTGTAACTAGAAGATAGAGCACTGGCGCTCAGGTCCAGTGTTTTCTGGACCAGAGGAAGTCGAAGATTAGCCTCTGGATCCTCCTCCAACAAGCCCCTTGGTGGTGTTAGTGTAACAAGCTTGTGCCAAAGAGTCACAGCTATCAGGCTGTTGATGACCAGTACTCTTGCCCTATAAGACAGCTGAGGCACTAGCCACCTCCGCTTTGACTATGATGTTTAAGGAGCCTATTTTAAGGAACGGTATGTCGGGAAGAAAGAGAAAAAACAGAGAAAAGACCTGGAAATGACGGACAGCAGGGCAGATAAAAAAGCAGGAGTGAAACATGATCATCTCACTACTTTGCCTGACATTCACTTCCTCAAAAGTGCAATGTGTTTCTTTAACCTTATCTTTTCATCCAAAGCTTGCTAAGGGCTTTGACCAATTTGATGACTTTATCAGTGTCGCTGAAATTACCCATAACTTTATTTTTCTCATGAAGGGTGTCATCTAACATGTCATTAATGTCATCCAAGGTGTAAAGGTCATTCAAGCAGCGTCGGCACCAGTCGGCGCGGCAAGAGTAGTACCCCCATGCTGCTATCATTCCGCTGGTCACAGATTTTTATTTTCAACTTTACACCACATTTACATACATACATCATACAGTGTCAACTGAGAGGACTTGCCTCTAGTTGTCTTCTGTTGAAATGCATTGTCCATCAGTTGTGTGTATAGTATCTATAGATATAGCTGTACATGAGGCAGATGTAGAGCTAGCAGAGATGAAAATTTTGAGGTTCTCTTTGAGAGTGACAAGGATGGAGAGGATCAGGAATGAGTCCATCAGAGGGACAGCATATGTAAGAGGTTTTGGAGATAAAGTCAGAGAGGCCAGACTCAGATGGTGTGGATGTGTCGAGAGGAGAAATTGTGAAAATCTGGGTAAAGGATGCTGAGGTTGGAATTACCAGGCAAGAGGCCTGGAAGAAGATCAAAGAGATTTACGGATGTAGTGAATGAAGGACATAAAGTTAACTGCAGTCAACATATCTATCTATCCATCTATCTAGAAGAAGAGATACCTGTATTGTCACATCCAGTTATACATAGAGCACAACATCAGCTAAATTTGATCTCCATGTTTAACTCATCATGGATGAAAAATGATAAGAGGGCACCTACTGAGCAGTGCCAGGGGAGCAATTAGGGGTTCAGTTAATGCTCAGTACCAAGGACGACTGCCCAACCCCCAGCCACAGTACCCCCACGCTACTATCAATCTATCTATATATGTTCCTCTGCCAATCTAATGGACACAAGGCTATCAAGCATTTTCCTTCAAAGGTGGTTATAAATTGACTTGAATTACACATCCAAGAGCAGCCAGATTCAGTTCTATGAATTGTATAAATATTTAATAATGACAGTGAATGACTTGACCAGCTAATAAGTAAAGTAAGCATTGTTTATGGCCAAATAATCGAATCTCCCAAATGGGGATCAATAAAGTATAAAGCATTATCTTACTTGTAATAACAAGTGGCTTTCACAAATACATTTTGAATTAAAGCAATGTATTACTTGTTTGCGTAGTACGGGTAACTTTTGAAAAGACAACTAATATTTGCTTAAGTTAAAGTTTCAATGTATCTGTTAAAAAATTTTTTAAGCAATTGAAAGCGTGAGTCACTCTTACAGCCAGTGCTACCCATCATGCAAAGAAATCAATTGAGGAATGCCCCCTGTGGAGATATTCTGGGTAAAAATTCTATTTGGAGCTTCAAATGCAGGCATAAATGTAGAATGCTTTGAATCAATTGGTTGGCTGTTGCTGTTATTAGCTGTTTCAGCCACTGGAACATGAAAGTCAATGTGACAAATTAGAATGAATCAAAATGTCATCTTTTTTCCCTTTTGAGAAGCAGGTGCTTCAACCACTCAGGTGTCCAAGTACATTTTCAATGTATCTTCCATCCAGTCATCGTCTGCCGCTTACCCTGCACTCAGGGTCGCGGGGGATACTGGAGCCTATCCCAGCTGTCATCAGGCCAGAGGAGGGTACACCCTGGACTGGGCGCCAGTTAATCGTAGGGCCACATATACAAACAAATAACCATTCACTCACTCATTCGGGGCACTTTTCCCATTTTTTTCCAGTTAACCAGCTGCATGTTTTTAGACTGTGGGAGGAAACCAGAGAACATGGAGGAAACCCACGCTGACACGGGGAGATAATGCAAACTCCACACAGAAAGGTCCCCTTGTCGGAACCGAATTGTTCGTGCTGTGAGGCTGGAGTGCTAACCACTGCGCCACCGTGCATATAGTTGGCCAATTAATATAAAAATAATAATAATAATACGAAATATCATCCAGTTAAATGCTTTTAACATAAACTTCCTCTTTTTGTCTTTTTTAATTTATCTCAAAGCTGATCGAAGTTTTTTTTATCACTCATCTTGACTTACCATGTTTATTGATGACACTGGTCCAATGCTGTTAACAAATATGTCGACATCTATGACTGTTGGTTTAACTGTTGAGGAATAAAAGAGGACAATGATTACTAATACATATGTGACATATGTGAGTCAAATAAAGCTTATCAGTTAATATCAAGAGATGTTCTTGATCATCAGCTTGAGATGCTGTATGAATGTATGTTTCTCTTTAAAATCCATGAATTCATTACACACAAAATTTTACAACACCATTATGCAAGAAGAATGTTCTATAGAAACATTATTGAAACAACACAGAAAAGAGAGCAAATGATTTATTGATAGATTGCCAATAAACAATTTCCATAATGATGCTATTATGGGATTATAAAGACGTGTGAGGCCAAATGGAAGCAAAACATGATAAACTACTGATAAAGCACCCTGATGACCTCAAACTTTGTATACAGCCAATATTTTCAAATGCCAAAGAAAGGTTCAGTGGCTGAACAAATGCATTTAATACTGCCACTTGAACCTTTTCACCAGCTAAGTGACAGCTGTGACACAGTGCCTGCCACAAGTGTTCACACATGCATGTCGAAGAGCTTCTCTTTCCTCCTACAGATATTGTTTTTCTTTTCCGTTTGTGTCTCACACATTTAATTTAACGCAGAATGCTATTTTTCTGTTCCCAGGTTCAGCTCTTGTGAAGCAGTGTTGAAAAAAGATGGTACTGTACATTGAAAGCTGACACCTGCTGTTTAAACTGCATAGTTCCCCTATATATGGTACTGACAACAATAGTCAGTATAGTGTTAAAGATGAACTGTCTTGTACCCTTTGCATGAAATGATCAGCTATCTCATGTCATGGTGGATGGCTAAAAATGTCCTCACCATTTATTATTCCTAACAGCTTATTATGAGTAGTTGTCAGGTGATAATGCAACAGCATATTATGGAGTTGAACAGCAGGAGATATTTTGACCTACAGTCAAAGAAAAAAAAGAAAGTACTAGATTACAATAAAAACATTTATTTTCACTTCTTCCCTCTCCTGATCCGACACTCTCAACCACAAAACATGCATTCACATTCATACAGACTACTAGTTGAGCTGGAAGGAGGAAGGGGTTAAAACCTTTTATTGTTCCACTTCTAAAAGGTAGAAATATGGGCTTACTGATAGATAACGGCAAAACTTTAAACAATATGCGATCATAGTTTTCTCTCTCAGCAATGTTGAGTTTTCTCATTGCGATACCATTTAATCAAATAAAGTTTTAAGAGAGACTACACCTTTGAAACATAGAAAAAAAAATCAGTATTTCAAGGCCATTTTTGCAATAGTGACATCAGATGAACTGCAAGGATGTGGATAATAAAAGGTTAGAAACACAACACAAAAAAATGTACTGTTCCCCTGGTAAATAATGACCATTTTAATCAGAACATTCTGATTACAAGCTTTTATAAATCATTTCAATAAAATTGACCTATTTTTTGGACATTTTTCAAGTGAATGTTCACAGATTTCTTATTACCATGTAGTTGCTTTATCTTCATTTTGATATTCAAGTGTTGTATTTCTTTCATACAGAACTGGCAAACTGAAACTTCAGGGCATACCTCTGTGGTCTCCCTCAGTTCTTTTTTTTATTTCCTGTGATAACTAACAATGCCAGCAGAAAAAAAAACACATCTCAATGGCAGCAAGAAGGATGGAATTGCAGAAGGAAACACAATAGAATTGTCAAAATGTGTGTTTAACAGTATAGTAAAAACATTTTTTCAGCCACAGCTGAAGTGTGTCCTTTTTAATGTTTTAAAGCAATTTATCGGTTATACATTCAACTTTGTAGGAGTTAGCCAGCTTTTGCTCACAATTGCACTGTCAAGGCATTTGCCATTCCCTATTAGCTATTGGCCAGCCCACATATCAAACCTGCACTACCAAATATAACGTCAACCTAATTTTCATTCAATTTTTTCTATAAAATCAGGAAACCTTTAATGATTCAAAAACATATGCAATGGGATTTGTACCATCTTTACAAAATGATTATATTAAAACACCTAGGTTCACTTTTGTATTTTTATTTAAAGCAATATTACTTTAATATCAGAAAGTTAGTAGGTGTTAGGGAAGTCTTCGGGCTTAGGGCAAGCCCTTCGTTATGCAACTGTGGACTTGCTCTTCCTTTCCTTTCTGCAATCATGTCCCTTCATCAATGAATGGTAGTAATCTCATGGCTTGTCCCGAGTCCTTGGGCTCTCTTATTTCCCAGACTCTCAGGGGCTGTGGCCTTATCATTATAGTGGTCCTGCCATGCCATCATTATTTTCTAATATTTCTTTCATGAATTTAGAAACAATGACCAGTGCTTCTGCTATTAGTCTGAGACTCACACCACAACATCTCTATCACACTCTGCTTTCTATCTCTGCCCTTCTCTCTCACTTTCTACTGCGACGAGACAGAAGGCCGCCTGCATTGAGCTAGGATCTGTTCAATTTGTCTACCCGTTAAAGGCAGTTTTTCCTCTTCAGTGTAGCCAAGTACTTGCTCATGAGGGGATGTTGTGTGTCTGTAAGTCGTTTTAAAGAGTGTTGATCAGACCTGCTTTAAATATACGGAAAACTGTCATGAAACAACTGTTGTGATTTGGCACTGAATTAATAAAATTTGACATTACTTCATTTAAATGACTCCCAATCATGTATACAGTTTTAAAACTAACAGCAGGAAACTTCTGATTTAAAGCTTACCGCACAGTTACAGATAAAATGGTCAGCTAAATATTCACATTTGAATCGTGCAATCTAATGGCAGCATCTGAGGGAAAAAAAAATGTCTATACATAGTTACCAATATACAGGAATAAATAATGACGAATTTTCAAATTTGAAAGCGCACTTTTTCCTCCTATTTTTTTTGCCCTTATGTTTGACAGTGTTATGTCTTCATTTTAGCCAACAGATTATTTATTCATGTTCATTTTTGATCATTACACAAATTTCTGCTCTGGCTAAAACTACTAGGCTTGAATTCTGCTTGCGGGATTGCCTGAGCTCAGGTTTTAGCAGTTCTATTGGCATTCTAGATACTGAGAACCAACTCTCACATGTCATGTTCTTGAATGAATGTGGGAGAAATATAAGCATGTTTTATGCTAATCAGCTGGGAGAGGTAGCATGTAAATTAGTGGGTATGGTAACGAAAAACTTCTTGTTGGTTATTTTTCTCAAGTTTCCACTTAGCAAAAATGAACAACCAAATACAGTTATAAAGGAATCCATTCAAGGAATTAAGATCAATAAAGTGTAAATGGGCAATAATTATTTGTCTAAATATTCTTTATAAATTCCTTTATTTATTATCCGCATTACATTATCAGCATAGTGGTTTATTGGATGGGCTACAGCCTATCCCAACTCAGATAGGGGTGAGGCATGCTGCCCTGAGTGTCAAACTATCACAGGGCTACCAATACAGGTAAAAAGTCCCTCTCATCCACAACTATGGTCAAATGAGCTACTGAATGTTTTGGCCTGAACTTGATACCTTTCTGCAGCTGATCACCATTCTCCCCTGATGATTCTTCAGTCAAATCATACATATTTTTAAAGGACATTATGAACAAGCAAACTAGTTCAATGTCATTCATTCATTCACTATCTATGCCTGTCCTGCAGCCAGGGCCACTCAAGCCTATCCCGGTTGGCACTGGGCAAGAGGCGGGGTACACCCTGAAACGGTAACAAGGCAATATTTAGAGAAATACAACCATTCAATCTCTCTTTCATATGTGGGCAAATTAGGGTCTCGAATTAGCCTACTGCATGTTTTTAGATAGTGAGAGAACCAGAAGAAAACACACACAGACAAGGGGAGAACATGCACTGTGGAGGAGAAAGCACTAATCCCTGCGCCACTGTGCCGTATCCAATTCGCCTTGTCTCATTTCATTTTATTCCTACTGCAAAGTTACCTCTAAAATTACAGTTCTGATACAGAGATGAAATCCCGAGACTAGTCATTTGCAGACAGATGCCATATAAACAATCCACTACATAGCAGGCAAACATGAAAGTCAAATGTTTACGTGTGACAACTGGTCCCTCACAGCATTTAAAAGTATTCAGGTAAATTGTGAATGTGCATAATTAGTTCAGAATAGGTAACTGTAAGGATTAGTTAGAATTTTTAACCTATTTTTTGTGTATTTAGAAATGTCTAAAAATTCAAACGCTATACCAGTGTTTGTGCACAGTGATCAATTTGTTATATATTGAATAAAAAGTTTAATGTAACTTTGCAGCCTCCTAAAAAAACAAAGTACACAAATCATTCAAATCTGATAAAGATCAGCAACAACAACAACAACAATACTACTACCACTGCTTCAACTACTACTAATAACAAGAATGATATTATATTTCCTTAACCTGTTTGGATTTCCCTGCACGGCTTACATCAGGCTGCAACAGTATGTTTATTATTTATTTATTACTACCTATTTGGCTTCACTGCTGATAGTAATATAAGAATTTCATTGTTCAGGGAAACATGTTTAGAGACTGTATATATGCCAATAAACCATTTGTATCTTGAATCTTGAATAACTAAAAGGCACAATACAGCTTATTTTCTTGTAATTTGTACAATTCTTTTTTCCTCCTTTGTGTCACATCTTAAAGCTGAAAACCATGAAGATGGGTTTGAATTAATGGGCAAATTAAGTTTCCAGCTCATTTAACAGACAGTGTTTCCTAGCAATTGGTAAAAACAGTTGTCTGTTAATAAGTTGCCCTCTACTGGTTTGGGCAAATACACACACAGAGGTACAGGTGTACAGTTGCAGGACAAAATGCAATTTTCACATTGGTAAAACAAAAGGAGTTAAGCTACCAATTGGTAAGACAGAAGAAAATAAAAGAAAGCCATTTATTTTGTCACATTCAGTTATACATATAATGACTAAAATCCCTTGTAGGATATTGTAATAAAAAACAGATAATTGTTAAATTTCTTATTGAAAAATATGAATAACATGAAGGCAGTATATGTAACACATGAAGAATACCATCTTCTGACTTTGGTGAAGATCATAACATATAGCATCTAAAAAAGTTTTCTAACCACAAAGTCAAAAAGGACACACCAAATCAGAAACTGAGGCTAAGTACTAAAATATTTATGCTTCAATTACCTCTAAATTTTGCACATCTTGGCTTGATTAAGTAGCTGGTGGGGTGCTGATTGTGAAACTTATACTTGCTTAAGGTCAATTATAACTATGTGAGTAAGTGAAGTTTAACAAAAATTTGGAAAGGGAGATTTAAGGATTAGTTACTGTATAATTTCTTAGAGATGTGTCACTTTTGTTCCAGTATGGTGTATACTTTTGACCCCCCCAAAATCTTTGTCTTAAAAGATGGAACAGATTCTTTGTGGAATATGAATTTCTTTTGGCATCCTGGCATAGAGAGACTGACAGACAAACAAAGATTAGGTAAATAGAGGGCAAGATTTATGGAAGCCGATCTCCAAAGACAAAAAAATTCAAATTATTTTCCACAATTATAACATTTGCCAAACAATGAAAAAAGTGTGTAAAAAGTTGTGATGCTTTACAGTGTTGCCAATGATAGATCCCTAGGTGTAGGCTGTAGAAAAGTAATGACAACAGTTAGCTTGGTTGTTAATTTCAATCCCCTCGAGGACTGGTACCTCTTTTAACAAAGCTGCATAACATTACTTTATCATTATGCTATGTTAATTATGCTGCAGGCTATAATTCCGCACCTGCCTACAATGGCGCTGAGCATCAGTTAGACTGTGAATATTCATTCAGTAAATGTAGTCAGCTCATTTGTTAGGAGATATAGATAATAAAAAAAACAACTAGAGATGAATAGGCAAATTTGGGAAATGTAATTATTTATTTATTTATTTATTCATTCATTTATTTATTAACTGTCTAATTTTCACATTTTGATTGATGATATATTCTTATACATTGATCTTGCCAGAATGCATATTATGAGATTGTTGTTTTGACTAAAGTTTAAAAAAAAAAAGCAAGTTAATTCTCTCAGGTGAGATTATGTTTGGTAGTTAGGGCTGAAATATATTAATAATATCACTTTAAAGAAAAGCATTATTAATTCTGAACTTTGTTATTAGGGTATAGGATAGGTATAATGATGTAGTACATTGAGACATCAGTTAATCTCTTTCCGGTTCAGGTGAGGACCTGGGCTTTGATGAAGGGAAAATGTAAACACATCTCAATGTTTGAGTCACTGACAGCGATTATTGAAGGTAAGCAACTACATTTATTTGTGGAAATATACATTTAATTAAGTTTAGATTAATGTTTGCTTGAGACCTGGCACCAAACAGCTTAGGTTTGTTTTTTGTTTTATCCTCAAAAAAAAAAAAACACGTTTCAGGGGAAAAAAATAAAAATATATTGTTCGGGCTATGTTAATTTGTCAGTCTTAGTCAAAGAAACTGCGTTTGCAAAAAAGATGAGGAGGACTAACATCCACAGATAAATACTCCAAACAACAACTTCTCTGGCATTATTTTCCAAACTCAGCCTGTGGTCTCATTCCTCAAAACAAATTGTTGATTAAACACGAATTGAAATATCAGAGTGGAATGTATCAAAAACTTAGACTGGGCATTGTGTTGTAGGTTAAAAAAAAATCAGTCGATTAAAAAAAAATTTGAACTAGTGCTTAAAGGATTTAGGGTTTAGCCTGGGTCTATTACCACGGGCAATAGTAATATTTACAATCATGTGTAGAACTGAGGGGAAGTTGACCATACTGGACTATAAGATGCTGCTATGAGAAAAAGTTAGAGGCCATCATTTTCTCTAAGGATACAGATATAATCAAATTAGCAATGCAATTTTCATCATCGTCATGGGCTGGGTTATGTTGCTAGCAGACAGAATAAAGACTCTTTTTTTGCTCACGTTACTTCAAATGTCAAATATGATGATCCACGTAATTCTCATGCTTCCTTGCGTTAGAGGTGCTGATCCTCATCCCGGCCACTTCACATTTGGATGCAAACAGCTCCAGCGAGAGCTGGAGATCATGGCCTAATGAAGCCAACAGGACCATATCATCTGCAAAAAGCAGAGACTTCATCCTGTGGCCACCAAACCAGATCCCCTCAACAATTCTGTCCATTAAAATTATGAACAGAATCGGTGTCCAACTCTCACCAGAAATGGATGAGGAGGCTCGGGCATCTGGTCAGGATGCCTCCTGGATGCCTCCCGGGGGAGGTATTCCGGGCATGTCCATCTGGGAGGAGGCCACAGGGAAGACCCAGGACACACTGGAGAGACTATGTCTCTAGGCTGGCCTGGGAGCGCCTTGGGGTCCCCCCAGAAAAGCTGGACCATGTGGCTTGGGAGAGGGAAGTCTGGGCCTCCCTTCTCAGGCTCCCTTCTTCAACCCGATTATGGATATGCGGCGGAAAATTGATGGATGGAGGGATGGATGGATGGATGTTTTTGTGGTTCTAACTGAATGTGATCCATGACTAAGAAGCCCTACCCAACATGCTCACTGTCAATAAATTGCTTCTGCCAGATGCAGATTATTAATTCTTCCCATCTGTATAAGATTTCTTTTTTGGCTATTTGAGTTTTCAATTTGTAACACCAAATCTTATAATAAAACAATAAAAAATGTCAAAAATTCTTGTGACAGCTTCAGCGCAGTTGCTTTGTTCTATGAAGAGGACTGAACATAATCCTTGTTTGAAGGAGTTCTGTTGTTTGCAAGATGCTGAAATGTTTGATGAATCATTTAGGTTCCACTAATGTGAACCATCAAATGGATAAATTCTTTTGACCTCTAATGCCTGGAATGGTATTCTGAGTGGGTTTGATTGTTGTAATAATCTTCCCTCTCCTGAATGGCTCATCAGTCATGGGGATAAGCCATCTTTGATTTTTAATGAGCCCCATCACCACTTAGAAAAAGGTATGCCCAATGTATGCAGTTAACCTACCCCCAAAACAGCTATAGTTTGTTGCTATTATAGAACTACAAAAAGAAAAAAAAACATATCGTCACTGGTCTTATCTGTTATAACAAATACCAAATTCTCATCAGGTAAACATTTAACACTGGTTCGTGAATGTAAGCTTTGAAATAAAACATGCTGGCTTATGTGAGTTGTTGCCTGTATGCGTGAAAACTCACACATAATAAAATTTCATAATTGAAGCTTACTAATATAAGACTATGAAAACAGGCAAATTTGATTTACTCATGACTAAATTTCATCCTCTTCCAATATTTACTCAGACACATTCTGTATCGCAATCAAACGACCATGTCTAAATATAAAACAGGAAAACATCAGGACAGTGTAAAATGCCTTGAATGGCCTTGCCGTTACTCCTATATATAGTGCAAACAAGTAGGGCGCAAAAGATAAAGTGATAGTAAGGTAGCAGTGGCAATTGCTAAACTGAATTAATAAATAAATCATAAAAAACATACATTAAAAAAACAGAAATGGTGAAAGAAAGACAAAACACATGACACAAAGCATCAGCTTTATTCATTCGTTTCTCAATAAATGCTGTAGCCATTCAAATTCATTTTCAAATTCAAAATGGTAAAAGCCTCCCACCGTTTCGACATTTGCATATGGTACTTAGCTTGCATAAACTCTGTCACATCACTGTTGGAAAGCGAGAGCCCATTCTTTTAACTTTCTACACACTGAGCTGCATCTAATGATGGAAGGAAGAATTTAGCTGCTCGTTTACTTTATGGACCCATTACAAGAAGAAATGATCTCTGTAATATTCAAAAAGCGGAAAAGATAACCTGCCTAAGGGTACCTTTAGCACATTGGATCATCTGTCATCCTTTAAATTGCAAGGCACCAAATCTAGATGAGGTTAAGCTATTGTAGGAATGCAAAAGACAATATATCCAAATATCCAATGTATTCGTATCTATTTTAAACCATCTTTATAATTTGTGAAACAAAAGAAATGTAGAGTGATTCCTTCTGTTTTTAAGATATATACATTTTTCATTTTTTCAGATGTGGATAGTTCAATACTTCAGACTTGTCATGTTAAGGATATAATTAATTTAGGTTAACCGGACTTTAATTTATTAAGCAGCCATTTGAGTATCAAATATCAATCCAATATAGGATGTTGTTATGCGTATTTTGTACAGCGCCTGCAGGAAAGGGAAATCGGTAATAACATTAAGTTTATTCTTGAAATACCAATGATAATTTTATGTGTTCTGCTTCCCCTTTACAAGGCCTATACAAGGTGATTTATAAAGTAGTAATGCACGTCTAACTCCAATGAACTACTTTTACGGGACTGAAGTCCTTTTATCACGCAAAAAATGTTGAATTGTTTAGCGCTGAGCCTGGCTCAGGGTTACACAATTGTGTAAACATGAAAAGACAAGAGGAGTGTCACCAGTGGTACGCAGCAGGAGAATGAACATTCCAAATCAACACATGATCTCACTGTGCTTGCTTCTGAACATGGACTGCAGCATTCATTAGAAGCCTTGCTGCTATGTTTCGAGTCTCTTAATTGCAACTTAAAATCTCCTTACTGCCTTAAAGTATTGCCTACACGGAAATGTTTAATCACTACATTTTTATTCGGCTAACTGCTAATAGTCCATGCTCATGCAGACTGTGTCATGTCAGGCAGTGGATCTTAAGGGCAATTTATGGTTTACTGAAGGTTCAGTTCTTACCTAAGGAATTAAATAAAAATTTGTGCTACGGAGCAATGACTGAGCTACACTGATATCTAACAGCACAAAGATACTACATCTCTTGTTGGATTTAAGTATTGCTATATAATCAGCAACATTGAGAAAGAAAACTATTACATAGATTCTTCCGAAACATTACGGAAATTCCACCTTACAGAAATTTCAATTCATAGGTCTGACGCTAATAATAAAATATCTAAATTTTGTTATTAATATATTTTTTTCTCTTTTTGAAAGGTGCTGTAGACATTAAAATTGATATGATGTGTGGAAATATTACCTAAATCATTTTTTCAACAATGCTTTTTTTCTTTTGTTGGAAACAACCTTGGACTACCATAATTCAGACAGGTTGCAAGTATATTGCTCGGCATGACATTGTGTTACTACCAGGAACAACTTGTTAGTATAGTATTAATTAATCAATCAACAAATTAATTTCCAACAGCTAGAACAAGAATGCAAGGTACTAAATGTCTTTTTCCAATTCAATCTTGTCAACAACAAAACAGAATTAAGATATGCCAAACATTCAGTTCAAAAATATTCTGCAGGTTCAAACTATGAATCCCATTGAGCTTTATACATCAATAATCAAAATTCATTGATGGATAGCCATTACCACACACACACACACACACACACACACACACACACACACACACACACACACACACACACACACACACACACACAAACAACATACAAAAACACACACATACACACACAAAAACTGGCTCGCGCAGAAGCGGAACATGTGTTGCAAAAAGACACACATCATGTATAGGTGTGCG